>DWME01009595.1:0-10804 GCA_018244795.1 Parelbella ahira ahira | reverse complement strand
TCCCACTTAATAAATATAAAGATAAATTCGAAAATTCCCTATAGTTTAAGCTTGTATAAAAAAAAACAGAATCTAACTTTGAAAAATTTTGAATAGTTATCAAACTTTATGTTATAGACAAGTGATAAAAGTTTTCATTTTATTTATGATAAGGATTTTCTTGGTGTTGCTGACGTCACATCGTGCTATATACATAACGTAACGGCACGCGAGAGGCTTAGGTGTCGGCAGAGGTAGAATGTAGTAGCCGTGTTCATTCATCCGTGGCTGTGGTCGACATGTAGATGACTGTTATCGATGCTTATTATATAAGCTTATAGTGTATGTCGTTTTCGTTTTGAAATATAACCAATTACGTCGATACGCTTACATTTACAATAAAATGATATACCTAGACGTAGAAACAGTAAGCATTTCGTTTGGCTATTGTCAACAACATTGTAAATAAATAAATAAAATAACAAATAAAATAAAATTTTGAAAATGATATACCAAGAGTGGTGTATCTTCATCAAGGCTGTTTGCCGGTAGGTCTGACATCTAAGAATATTGACCATGACGGCTCGTTCTAATCACACTACTCCTGCTATTTCGACCTTACGACGTCACACCTGGCGTTGGTGAACAGCCACTTGTATGTATAGACATAATATAGTAAATATTTAGTAAATATTTACAATACTACGTTCAAAGCGGCAGTAGCACGTCACGTTTGTAAGGACAGAAATATTTGGTACCTGATGATCTCTGCCCGCCCCGTAAGCGACCTGGCGTGATGATATAATGATAGTAATACTCTTTCTTAGAATAGAGTTTTAGGTTCATGTACGAAGAGTATTGTGTATAATAAACTTAGTAAAAGCTATAAAAATAAACAGAAAAACAGTAAGTACTACATTATACTGCAATAACAGTACTTGCGCCGAATTTTGGTAGAAACTAAACTATTATTCAATTTTAATTAACATTTTTGTGTTTTCATTGTTGTATTTCGACGTCACTTATAGCTACATACATATATGTATTTTTATTGCCAGTCATCTCTACAGCGTACGTTACATGTTGGCGTGCTAATAAAAAAGTAAACGTCAAACATATTGCAATGTACATGTACATATTGAACACACTAAATAAACCCAAGGTTAAACTTGTACAAGCATCGTAAATATACGTGCAACCAATAAATTCGGTTAATATTTGTATTTAATATTTAATGAAAATATTTGATTTACATCCGAACACCGAACAAGTTTAAATATTTTAATATTTAATGTAAACATTTGTTTTATTTATCGAGCGATAATAGATAATTGTATCGCACCTATTTGCTTGAGCGGCTCCTCAACAACCGGACATAGCTTCACTCTGTTCACGACGATCACCAGCGTAAACTGCATCGTAACACACGCACACACACACACAACAGTTAAACTTTCTCACATTACTTCCACATATTGAGAAATGCATGGTTCGCGTGCAACACAACAGGCAGCACGATCTAAACTAAGCGGGATTAGCATAATGGACCGTGTCAATTGCTAAACCGACGGGGAAAAAATGATGTGTGTGTATCACTCGCATCCAGTGTATGACAGTTATTATTATTATCAGCGCGAGTTAATTGTAATGCGCCCGCCAGCCTCCCGCATCAATTGAGAGCGCGTCGGGCACAACGGGGGAACTTTCGTCGACGAATATAAACACGGGCGCCGCTATTCCTGGAAATGGCGAATCGTTCACGAAACTCATACCGACGACCGTGTGTTTGGAGTTGTGCTGAAGCGTGCGCGTCGCACGATCACTTACTACGTACTACTTACGAGCTGCTAGTATGAAATTTCGCATACGCCGGTGATTTTTTTTTCGTTACGTATCATTGTCGAGTGCGACTGAAAATTATGCGCGTTCGCCAAAATAATAAAGCGTGGCAAAAACTCTAACGTCTACCACCTACCCTTGACCTTCGCTTTAATAGCGCGAATTTAACAGAATATTATAAACGCTTTGTGGCGTTCTAAGCGCTGTTGTATGTGAAGTATGATTATTTAAATATGCATATTAACTACGAAATTACCTACATGGCAAATGTACGTGGCTTATGTTAATTTCGCAATGTTGAATTTTCTTTTTTATTTCGCTATCAGCACGATGCCGTAATATTGCGTGACGTTAATTGCTAGTACTCGAAATGATGGGTATGAAGGATGCACAGTTGCTAGGAACGTGAGGTACACTTGATAACAATATACAGGAACGATGACTACTCGTTCTGCGAAGTGCTCACGGAGTAGGTAATATTACTCACAACACGAGGAAGGAATACCAATGCGGTCTACTATGATATCTCTGAACAAATTCAGACGGTTAAAACCACAGGCCAGTCACAGAGGGGTGTTAGTACGAATTCCCACACAAGGACTTTGCTTATTCAATCAATGGAATATTATCGAAAAACTGTTATCGAAAATAAAACTTAGAATCTCCATGGGCCACAGCACGAAAGCAGTTGGCAAATTCTAGGCTATTGTCATAAGGTGCAGTTACACTGCACAACACAATACTTAACGGAATTGCGACATTTACAGGGATGTTCGAGTGTAGTGGGCGATGCGTAGGACTAAACTGCGAGAACATCAGCTGACGAAAGTGTAGAGTACCTACCTAGTCGGTTACGTTTAATGATTATGGTCCATTCGACACAGTTGCAATCCACCTGACGCTGTGCAAGTTACGTAAATTATACAAACTACAAAAACAAATAACACTTCACTGCGCTCCATCACTCAAGGTTAGTGTCATACGAAACTAAACGACATCAAAGTTCGTACATAAATTAATTGGAATAAAATAGCGGAATATGTCGTAATATGACGTCAATTTCAAATTAGCAATGTTACATAAATTGTGCAGGAGTTAAATTGATTTCACGACATTTATTTCTCTAATAGATTTTTTTAAAGTGCTTAACATATCGCGAGGGGGTTTAGGTCGTAGGAGTGTCAAGATTAATTAATTTATTCATAAGGTGCAAGTTATGTAAGAGGTTTTATGTTAATTAGAATAATATTAAAATAGCACGTATATGCTTTTCATGTAAGTAAATGCATGTTTTTTTGTGCAAATAAATTTAATAATTTTATAACTATTATATTATATAACTTATTTATCTTTAACAAAAAAAATTATATCTCTATTAGAAATTAATTCAATAATTATCTAATAAAAACTTATTGTAAATCTGCGTAATTAAATTGTATAATACAATCGATACTTTAAATTCTATATTAGGTTTAATAATAATTTTTATAGGCATTTTTATTTTATTTTAGGGCACGACTAGATCTCCATGTAATGTGTAACAATATTGATGAATGTGAATGAAACAAACCAAAATGTCTTACATTTAATGAGCACGACCGAGTCGTGGGGCTCGCACTGGACCTGGGTGGCGTTCATGGCCAGCAGCCCGCCGCCGCTGGCCCCGCCACCCGCGCCGTTCGCCTCCCTGCAAACAGATCTATCTTGAACACACAGCATCATAACCACACCACACGCGGGATGACGAGATAAGAGCGACAAGTTCACTTACAAGTTACATGCAGATTGCAATGGGTTTCCGTGAAGGAACGCCTACGATAAGGAACTCAATTATGGTACGAATGCTAAAGCAATTGTTTTCAATACTGGATAAATAACAATATCTTAGGACATCGCCACGCACGGCCAGCTCATCCAAAGGTAAGCATCAAGAGAGCTTGTGTTATGGAAACCAAATAGCTGATAAACTGCATATATAGATGTACATAATTATACTTTATGACACCTAATTGAAGATAAATGTACAATTTAGATATCATCATTAGCTGACATTTGTAATGCCAAATAGAGGCGACAAGGACAGGTCGCGAAGGTGTGACAATTGTAAAATTAATTAAACTAATTAATTTATAAAATGGTGTTCCTCATTGGATATTGGTTCACACTTGACTATATTTACATAAGTAATGGGAATGAGCTGCAGGTTACATTGCATCTTTAGTTTGAAACAAATACGATAATTACATAGTGTTATCCACCACCCCTCCACACCCACCAACTACACAATATATGAGTAGTAGTAAAGTCATTAGTGAGTAATTTTCAAATAATTTAAAGTAAAGACAAGTTCAGCATATGTAAACCATCATGATATTCAAAAAATAATTAACCCTTGCCTAAAACATAATGACATAGGTAATGCTGTCATTAACCAATCTTTAGATCAAGCACCATAATATGATTATTTGTTCTGTCTGTAGTAAATCTTAAAGGGTACTGCAATTTAATAATATTAAAAAAAATTTAAAAAATAATGATATATGAATGAACTGTATCCTTTAAGTAAAGCAATGACACCTCAGATAATTCAAATTCCACCTCACATTCTGATGATCTTGGATTTAAAACAGTGGCACACACCTCTCTTTATATTATTCATTGTTACAATTTAATGTTAGGTTTTATAAAAGTAAAGATCAGAAAAAATAACAGTAAGATCAGAGAAAGACACCTCAAAAATGATTTATAATTTCTTTTATCTTTCCGAATCCACATTTGGTAAGTATGGAAAAATATGGCTTTAACTCATCTCAATCAGAATAAAGTCTTTTATCCAATAGTGATATAATAGTAGGCTGAATCAAATAAAATGAGATTCTTTAGTTATAAATCTATATCCCATCAAGCATACTCTTAATGCATGTGTCATTAGGATCATTAATTTGATATATGATCTTGCCATAACCATAAGTCATTAAAACAGGTTCATATAGGTCTAAATACATTGCCATAATTAAAAACATTACTTACACACATATCCATGGATGTCTGCACAAACACACAGAGACATACACTTGTGTAAGTTTGTATATTCGTCATAATATAAAAATCTGGTGTATTTTATATACCAAAGATAAAACAGCAAAGATAGTAGAGTCATGTAGTTGTCAACATTTGACATACATAACATGTCCTAACATATTTACTCAATTTGCACATCAAATTTTTAGCAAATATTTTATGGATGTTACAAAAAAAGTACATAGTACAAAATTCTTTTGTATGATTTTTTTCTATTGCTTTCTCTGTGTACAAACTGGTAAAACAATAAAAAAAATGTAGTAAAAATATTAATCACATCTATACTTTATATAGCTTTTAGGAATTTTAATGTACTTGAACAAACCCCACATTGGGGAGATTCCTAAAATAAAATCTGAACCAAGAGAAGTGAATGTTTTTGTAGGTGAGCTGTTGTGAACAGATGTGAGTGATAGTAAAACTGGCGCAAATAGCAGCTGCTTTCATGTGGTTATCTGTGTGTCAATTCAAGTGTTTTTCAACCTATATGGTGAGAGAAGAGGGTAGAGTTTTATTTTTGTCCAAAACTTTTTATTGAATACTTTACTGTTAGTTTTTTTTTCTTCCATTTTTTTATAGTTCCACTGTAGGAATACTGTTTTTTTCTCAGAATGATAGGGGTTGCAGCCATAGTCTGCCACACTGCCCAAGTACAAGTTGGCATACTTCACACACTGTAGAGATCAGTTTTTTTTTAGATTTAGTTGCAATATAGTTTAAAGTTCCACTTAATATTTATTTATTTGGTATACACTCTCTCTGTGTAAAGGACCTAGGATGATGACATGATAATATTTCAAAGACGAAAGTTTGAAATTTTACATTGTAACTGTGAACACTCGGCCTGTTCTGTCCCTACTCACATTCTGATTCACCTTATCTCATAACATGTGAAGTGGGGCAGTATCATAATACACATTTACCCATAACTGTACACAAACATGTTTTACCACATTGTTGATACTGAAAAAGATAAACTGAACTTGTTTACATGTTTTTTATTATATCATTAGTTGCTACCAGGATTTAGCATAGTATAAGCACTCCACGAACTTATATATTGGTGTACTGATCTAATGAGCTCGTACTAATATTGACTTGGAGGATATGAAGAATAATCCAACATTGTTCTTGCAGAGTGGATTACCTGAAGAGCATATAGTAATAGTGTATATTAGGAAATTATAACTAGACTTAACGGCAGATGAGGAGCAAAAATGTAATGCATGATAATTCTTCAAAACTTAAAGCTTTTGTAATACCATTGCATAGAAATAATAATCCATGGTTATGTAAGTGTTTGTGAATTATTTATCAATGTCACTTGCGTAACATATACTCTTATACACATTTTACATATTCACATCCCCAAGACAACTAAATCAATGAAATTTTAAATACTAATGGTGACTGAGTTATTCAAGAGCATCATAATTTTTTTATCAATATTTTGATTATATGATGTTTTGCTACTTTCATGTTTTGGATATTTCTTAATGGAATAAAGGATATAAAGAGGCCATGAGCAATGGAGTTTTTAAGAAAAGTTCTATTAATGTCTGTTGCCTACAACACTAATATCAAACTATTGATATTACGAATATAAAAACATTCGCTAACACATAACTTATAACTTATGATACACCATAATATCTAAATACAGAATAAGTTGGCAAATATAAATTGTATTTAGATACATTTAAATATAACATCACACCTGTAATCCCCAAAGGGATATAATACACTCCCATATTTCATCAGTTACGTTTAAGTCCCATGGAATAGGTGGCAAACCTATTCCATACACCGGGCACAATTTCAGACTATGATTCACTACTGAAAATTCCAAATTAGAAAAATCCAATAGTACCAGGATCTCCCAATCAGCAGTTGCACTTGCAGCCACTCCACCAACAAGGCATTTACATGTACATTTAAAACACAAATAGTTAATACCAATCAAACATTATTATTTATAATGTAATAATAATGCCTCAAAAGCACTACTTGTAAATAATTAATTTTGACCTTCAGTATTCAATTATTCTGTACATATAACAGTTTTAAAATCAGATAGGACATATTTATTTTTATCATACATTGACAACCAATAATCAACATTATCATCAACACCACTAACCTACATGAGTCTGTTGGTGGGCATAGATATCTTCCAAGACATATATTATGTCCCTTGAAGATAAGAGCCAAACTAAAACTATTTAAAAGTGGACCACACATATTTGTATCTCTAAGACACCTCATGTTAAACAGCACAGCCCAAACAAATGTTTCTAATGAAATTAAATATAGATAGTTATGATAGAAAAATTCTTTCTGAGTACATATTTATGTCTCAGGTTTTACATTGTGTTAGTTTAACAAGCTGTTTGTACTAGGTTTAGTTTAGCTCAGTTTCTGGCAATATGGTGTTAGCTATTGTTATGGACCTTAACAAACAAAGATAAATCAATATCCTTATTAAGATAGGCATGGTATATTTTAAGTAATTATGTAGATACATTATTAAAATATTCCACATATCTATGGCATACTATTAGTTTTTCAGTATAGTGAAATTACATGAAAATTTACTTAATGTAGTGTTTTTTAAGCATTTTAATCATATCAAATAAAATTATAAAATGGTTGAGGATAAAAAAAGGATTTTTGATTTTTAGTTTAAGGAAAGTTAAATTTTAATAAGCAACACATATATTACTTATATTTGTTAGAAAATATTGAATCAATTATATATAAACTTTTATTATAAGAACAGTTAGTTCTTTAATATTTTATTATTTTAAACCTAATATTGGTGTTTATGATTAGTTTGAAGAAAAAGAAACCTAAAATAATTTAATTAAAAAATACCAGAAATAACGGTTTGTTTCCACAAATGTTAATGTAAATGATAAATTGTTAAGCCAAGATACGTTACTAATGTATACAGAGATCATTTTTATGTACGAGAAATAAGTATATAGTTGGTTATTAGCACCAAAATATCAGCCAATGATATCTTTATCGGGGACCTAAATAACCTCGTTGGAATTGGGTCACAAGTCATCCGATGTGGTGTATCTTAGTATTTTTCTTACGTTTGGACATCGATTACCATTCCACACAGTTCCAGGTCAAAGTACGTTGAACTTGAGCGCGTTACTTACCGTAAAATGCTTATTGCCGGCACTTGCTTCCCGATGGAATGCGTGCATTCGCTAGGAAAGCATTACCCACTGTTTTATGCACGTTTCGAAAGTTTCCTCCACGGAAACCTGCCACGACAACAATCACTGATCACACGCTCAGGTCCACGATATACAACAGGAACGTACTGAAATAGCACCACTCTTGTTTTATTCACAGACAAAAGACACTGGTATCCAAGTAACGTACACTTCAAATAACGATACTGTTCGCCTATGCTCGAACAGATTTGTCCATATTTAATTTAGTTAGTCACATACATTTATAAATATTTTGCACACGCGTATATACGTGAACTTGTCTCATGAATGTTTGTAAATCAACGGAAAATAAGAATGAAACGTCAAACTCGCTGCGATACCCGAAAAACACAAGGCAAGAAGAAACGAACGTGCAGCTGGCGAGCTGTCGCCTCTCGCTTGGTCGCGGGTGTGTTGCGGGGGCAGCGGGTGGAGGGGCACGACTGCCGTCTCCCTTCAGCCGTCCCGCTTCGTCTCACAAGTCATTTTCATTATTACGCGTTCAAATTCAAACTATTTTGTTTTAAGCTGGCGGAGCGCATTTACTGTAGGTCTGCATCCAGCAATAAAATTACAGGTGGATTATGTTGCAACCTATTGAGAGTCCCTCAGCAACACGCTTTTCTAAATTTAACAAATAATTCATTTAGTAGATTTGAACCGGAAACTAGACAGGTAAGTATAGCTATTCAGTAGTAGTAAGATTTTGAACGTGGTATATTTTTTAGCTCGGATTGAACAGCAGAAGCACTACCACGCGGAGACAGACTTTTTATACATTTTTTTTAAATACGTCACTGATTGTGAGTACGAAAGCATCTATGAGTAATTTCAAGAGGTTTAGTTTCATTGGAGATCACAGTAAAAAGTGCGACGATAGCCATCTACGTTTCATCGGGAGACCTCTATGCCAAACAGGCAGTTACAAAATTTGTAAAAAAAAGAAACACTCTCTGTACAAGTTTTGTAATTTTGATAAAAAACAATCAATGATTTATACTCTGTTTATTTTGTTCATTGTCGCATTGATATAAAACAACAAATATATTGGAACGCAATTTACACACAAACGAAAAGTATAAACATGCAGGCAGGATTGAAATACGCCGTTGCATGTTGATGAAAGCAAGCGCACCGGTAGACATTCGTCGTCAGAAATCTGCGTACAACATGCAGTCAGTGCACCATGCACATTTCGCACTAAAAAACCCTTTTCACACGACACACTTTCGTTCAATTTTCGAGAAAGTGATCCATCATCGGCGATCTATCATAAGGTCCGGAAATTTTCTCCTCACTACGAGGGGAGTCACAACAAGCATCCCTGTAATTATTGGCACTTTGCTGGCAGATGAGTAAATGCTTGAAATTCTGGGCTGCAGGGAAAGTGAAGTGTTAATGCGACAAGTTGATCATAGTGTATCGTTCCTTCGAACCACGAACCGGGAAGAAATTCTGCGAACTTTGTGTCTGACCTCGCTTTGTACTACGACTTACAGGGTAATTGGATTTTATATAAACGATGCCATGGTGATAGTTTACTACTTATACACGTCAACAAGTATATTTCACATATGAACCATTATCCACCAGATGTGAAGGGAACATAGAGGGCGACAGTTATTTTGGTTTTTGTAATAACGTTTTGTGAGTAGTGAACTCAAATTTAATATCCCAGCGTTCACAGCGGAAACGGGTGTGGTGCGGACTGGGTGCGTCCTTGAATTCTGTTTACCTGGGTGCCCGTCCGGAAATAACTATTGGTTTGATTTTTAATTTGTTATATGAGAGTCATTTAAACGGATTGTTAACTTGTAAGGTGAAACAAAGAACTTTACGACTAATCCGTAGGTACCTATATAATGTAGAAGCAAAGAAGAGGGTTACAAAAATAAGTAGGTACTGTAACGACGTGAGAGAGCGTATATAATTTGTTTTTAATCTAAATTTAGACCAATGATATAGCGAATTGCACTTACAAAAGGCGACCATTAAATATAAGCTGGCAAATGATAATGTTGCCATAAGCATACAATATAAACTTCTAAATTTTGTATTTACTATTCAAACGGATATACTTTCTACTTACCTAAGGATAAATATTAGATAGGCTGTTTGTAATATTAATTTGTATTCATGAAATACAATACATATACAGTAGTTGATCGATCGTACAAATATCTTTTTCGGAAAACACATTACCTAAATTTAAAAGAAACACTCATATTTTTTGTTAATTTTTTTATATACGAATCTCTGTTATTACAGCATTCATATCGTTATTTTAATGTTTGGATGGTTAACTTGTCCGGTAAGTACGACTGTAAATGTGCGTTTAGCTGAACGTAATAAGTACATATTATACATATTTATACCGTACATGTCGCATGCCGAGCGCGCCTTGCTCAAAATATCGCGTCGTCCCGGCGACTTCCGTCGATTCACCGCCGACTGTTGAGTCCACATTGAACGATTTCCATAAACACACGACACGTCAACAACATCTAAATGTTTCCAACAAATAGTTAATGTAGTAAAAAGAGAAACAATTTTAGGTACTCTATGCTTTGTGGTTTTCTACGGTATTGTTATTTTATACTAAAATGGCATCAGTTAGAACTTATAATAATACAGACCTTGTCACAAAATATTCATTTATGTATATTTCTGGGACC
>DWME01009594.1:0-10804 GCA_018244795.1 Parelbella ahira ahira | reverse complement strand
TATGACTCTTCCTGACATCTATTCATCATCATCATCATCATCATCAGCCTATCTCAGTCCACTGCTGGACATAGGCCTCCCTTAATGAGCGCCATCGCGCCCTGTCCTCGGCTTGTCGCACCCAGCATCTGCCTGTAGCCTTTCGCAGATTGTCATCCCACTGGGCCGACGGACGTCCTACGCTAAGTTTGCGGAGCCGCGGTCTCCACTCCAGAACACGCCTACTCCACCGGTTGTCGGTCCTTCGGCGGATATACCCAGCCCATTGTCACTTCAGCGAGCTAATCCTTTGAGCTATGTCGGTGACCTTGGTTCTCTGTTGGATAGTATCATTTCTGATCCTATCCTATTCCGAGCATAGCTCACTCCATAGCCGGCTGAGTGACTGAACCGGTGGAGTAGGCGCACCGTGTCCACGTTTCAGCTCCATAAAAAGAGGTTGGAGTTCACCCACAAGTATTCGGATAAGCCAATAGACTTTTGGAAAAGAGTATGAAATGAGAGTATGAATCAAAGTTCGAACTATTTGGAAATCGCCGTCGGCACACTGTACGGGGCAAAAGCAATGAAATTTTTTACGACGACAAATACTTGCAGTCCACTGTGAGACACGGGGATGGGAGTATTATGGTTTGGGGGTGTTTTTCTTGGTATGGTGTGCCCCAACTTCAAATAACAGATGATGATGATGACAGCACATACCTATTGTTATATTCTCCGTGACAATTTAAAACAATCTGTTGAAACAATGGGGTTAGATCGGATTTACAAGTTCCAACAAGACAAAGGACGAAGCATACAGCAAGAATAACTAAACAATATTGTGAAAAGATAATGAAGTGGACTTATTAGAGTGACCTTCAATGTTACCCGACCTTAACCCCATTGGACATTTGTGGGATGAATTAGACCGTAGGATTCCTGTTTCCATAAGACGCAAAAGGAATTTGTTTACAAATAAAATTCTTGTAACATGGTCGACTATACAGGTCAAAACATTATACAATATTGTAAAATCAATGCCTAGACGACTTAATGCAGCATGGCGGTCATACGAAATATAAAAAGTCACGACATTTGCAAAAAACACTTCTTTAAATAATTTATCAACAATTTCAACTAACTTTTGGTATCGTCATTTCCCTGTTTATCTACATAAATTATTATTAATAAAATTGTTATGGTTCTCTTATTGATAGAAATATTGTAAATTGATTGATATATTAAGTCATAGTTCTTGAAGCCAATATTTTATTCGGTTTTATTATAATTTCCTCACATTTATTACATTATTGATCATTTCAGGTAACTTTTGTAGGACACTGTACATATATACATACATTCACACACAATAATTGCTCGTTTAAAGGTCTCTAGAGAGATATAGAGAGATGATGCAACATTGATTATTTTTTCTCATTTCTACAAAGTTGCATATTTATCTCAATGACATTGAACTCGGGCTGTATGTCGTGAGTTAATCACACCACCTTTTGACATTGACCCCAAACACGTTGATGTTTCGCAATTTTCGGTTACATGATAAAAACAATGAGATAAGTAAGTATCATTTTATAAATAACGCATTTTCGTCAACGTTATTGCAACTGATTTATTTTTTGCTTCGCGCCAGGTCCATAACGAGGGGGGCAGGGAGCATTAAGTGCCAAATATTCCTGCCCACATAGACCTGGCGTAAATTTTCTCCTTACACTGACTCCTGACTTACTCGTACGCATCGGGAATTATCTTCATTTAGCGAGGGTTACTTCCTGACTTTAATAATAATGCTTGACAGTCTAAAATACCTAAATTTACTATAGTACAGTGTTGGCCCACCAGTGAGCACGCTACATAAACATCGGATGAGTGTTCACGGTTACCATTGGCACAGCGAACGAACTCCCTGCGGGAAGGCAGCAGCGGCGGCGGGTTGCTGTAATGCTGCTGCACCATCGGCGGCACGAGCACGCGCCCGCGCTCCGGCGCCGGCACCTTGATGCTACAATACCAGCATACTTTAATTTCATTTTAGTCTACAAATTAGTGTTTTTCACGTGCATGTTATTAAAATTATGCAACAGATATCGAATCACAATATTACTATGACACCGAAACGTCAGACAGCACCGAAAGTCCAATATCTCTAACATTAATGATCTCGTGTGCTTCCTCGACGTTGATCACTCTCTTCATGCACGTATGCCGGTTACGGATACTTGTGACTCACAACATACATCGCTTATACAGGTCGCTTCAATAAACAGTACCCGGAACTGGGCAAAACAGCTGAATATAAACTCCGAGGTTCCCGACAGCATCCCTTCACGTTTGTCGACTGTTACGCTACGACAACAACAGGGTAAGGACGCAAAATGTGCACCGCGAAATATAAGTTCACCGATAGCTGTCATTTGTGGAGTGTCTAGAGCACTTCAGCTCTGTAAAGATAGAGATCTTCGACACACAATGCTCTCTGCCTACCCCGTAGGCGAGCTGGTGTAATACTATAATAATTACAACAGATCGTTAAGACCGTGACATGTGACATCAAGACTTTGGTAACTTGATTGAAAGAAATATTAGTACCTACATACACGAAAGCTGTCGCAACCACGAATAGTTCAACTGAGTGAGTAAACCTCGTAAGCCGCAGGTAATCTTCTTGTAGATAAATACCTCTTAAGACGCTTGGATGTGTTATTTCCATAGAGCTCTTTACAACTTAGGTGGTTTATTTTTAGAATATCGATTTAACAGCGATAGAAATCAAGTTGAGAGCTCGTAAAAAGTCTTACATGGAACCTTCTAGAATTTTCTTAAGTATCTACATATTTCTATAACATTTCGTCTTGCTATACTTTACACATCAAAAATAGGTAGTTACGAGCTCCGTCGCATTTATCGTATCTATTTACATGAAATGAATAAGATATGAGATGGAATGCAAAATATTGTTGTCGTCTACAATCATCCATTCATAGCAGGTCAAATGTAAACGAAAATAGAGTGGAGTGACAGACGCTGCACGCGCAGTCTGGTATATTATACTGTTTCACATTAAATATGTACAGGTTACGACAGGCTAAAAGCGAAAGTAGAAGCGTTTTTCAACTGTGCACGAACAAATGTTATCGAATAAATAATATTTTTTCATTGCGTATCAGTGTACATATATGAACAATGCTTACATTTCCGTTTCAGTCCGAATGTACCTAAGTAGTTACATATAGGTAGAATCTCTTTTATACCTATAGCTAGATTACCCGACGAACTTTGTGACACAAAGTATTAGGTGATTCTAATATCCGAATCCCGGATCCGATTTGATATTGAAATTGCTTTCACGATGGTTAGTATTTATTTTGCCATAACTCCTAAGTAAATTTTGAATCAAGTTAAATGCATAACGTACTCAATTGAATAAGGAATAATATTGCAATATTTAAAATAGCTTCGTAAATAAGAAACATTTTTTTTTGTAATATGTAAAAGATATAAATAGTTCCTGTGGATTAAACTTAGAAGATGGACATATACCATAGGAGACTTTGTTGTAGATGTTTTTAACTCACATCCAGAAATTTAATATGTGTAACCAAAAAGCTGATAAAATACATGCGTAAAATATAAAACTCAAGTACCTACTTCGATAATTTTTACATCTAAACAGAACGATTTCTCATGTTCATCATACATATTTTTCTCCTGAGTCGGAATTGAACCGACAAGATCACTATCAATTCTACTAATAAAGAAATTCTTTTTACCGATCCATATTATCTCTCAAATTTCATTGTCTTAGTTTTATTTCGCCGTCTTCTTTTAGATCATAATCGCGTGTGTCATTAACCGAAGACACGATCGACATGAAAACCAACAAACAAAAAATTGTATACGCCTGAAGTTCTAACGTTCTAGCGTCCAGTTACATGAGGCGTTCAAGTGGAGGAGACGGTCAAGTTGATTCACATGTAATTTTACTTTGCGGAGAGGGATCTCCGCAAATATCACGTAATTTTTTTTCGTAAGGCACAGAGTAAAATTGCAAGAAAATAGCAATTAGCAATATCTTGTAACGATTCAATTAGTTCAAGTAGTTTACTTTTCACTGTAATTGTACTCTACCTACTCGGTAACATTAGAAGTCTTGATTAGTCTTAAATGATAAAATTAAGCAAATCTTCTTTGTCTTTCTTAGAATAAATCCGATACATTTACAAGAAACATACATATTTAAAAATCTCATGTGATATTGAAGAGCGGGGGAGGGGCTTGAGAAACATCTAATGAAATCTCAACCTGGTCAAAAAAGTATCGTAGTAAAGTTACCGCTGAATGGGGTACGGTAAATTTAATAAAGTAAAATAAAGAAATGTAATAGGCGACGATACCATCTAAAATAACAATAGTAACTAAATAAAGAGTCCCCAGATAATAATTTCTCATATAGTATTGTTATAGACGGTCATGAATGGCAGCACCATCGCACGTGTTAGAGACGGTCATGAGTATGGACACGGGCTTGGCTAACTTCATGCTACAACGGAGTCTCGCGGTTGGAGAGAATTTGGATGAAAAAACACGTTGCTATCCTGCCGTCGGAGAGCGTATCCTACACTCTAGGGCTGTTACTCTGTTACTCGTGGCGTTAGCCCAATTTGATAGTGTTTAGAACGCAGGCGAATTTGTAAGACGTTAATACAATGTGATCACAGTGTTCTCGCGGTTTCTCTTCATTCGGTTACCCATATATTCGCCCTCGCTAATTTACGAAGGTGCAAATAACACCGCCGAGCCGACGTTTTATATCTAAATGTATATAATATTAAGCATACTCAATAAATTCAGGAACGAGTCGCTAGATAATGGTATGCTTTTATCGAGTAGAGTCATTACGTATTCGCAAGAGCTGTAGGTCATCACGTCGAAGTGCAATGATGATTCAGTTTGGGCGAAACAAATGAATACCTTAAATAATGAACGAAGATGTATTCCTTACCGAAAAGCGGGATTGTTGCGCCTGGCACGGCGCAGAAAATCCACCTTAATAGCGTGTTGATCTATGGGTCCGCTGAACTTGTCCCACAACGCCACACGCTCTGACACCGATATGCTGTTCACCATTTTCAAGTCCTAGTGAAAGAGACCAGTCTATCTGATAAACATATCCAACACAGCTATGATACGATCATTCCCATGGTGTTTGACCGACGGGTCGACTCTCAGTGCCAAACTGTAATGCTTATACTGCAATGTTCAGTATCATAATTCAAAAAAATAACTATTGCTCTGATATTGCGTCATGAATTAGTTCTAAGACAAACTCGAAATTATATTATACTTTCGAGTATTCATCTCATCATTATCAATCCACATATAGTTCTACATTTTAACACGTTGTTGATTAAACCTAAGAATTTGAAGGATATTTTGTCTGCCCAAATGTCAAATGGTCAATGATTGGAACCCTAGGTCTCTGGGCTGGAAGATAAATCACTACGGTGATGTCGCTCTCAAAGAGTCCGACAAGGGGACTGCACGACCGCATAAGTTTATTTGGGGATGAGACTGTAGGTTTGTAGTATACCTGAAGGGTATCTGTCCTGCAAAGCAAAAGTACTAAATGGCCAGTGGTTTACGAGCAAAACGGCCCTGAAATTTCACGCACTTACACACCGATGAGTTTGCTCACCGGAGCAGGCGGTGGGCGGTCCCAGTGGATAGCGAGCGTAGTTACCGGGCGGACGGCCAGGGGTCGATCCCACATGTACCATATTTTTTGCGTTTAATTATTATGAGGTCGTGCGTCCCCCTGTGAGTCTAAATGCATAAGAATAATATAGTAAAACCCTACTTACAATAAAATGTTCAACATGATTTGGACACATCCAACGTCCAATTGGTAGTGCTGTCAATGGTGGGTCCAAGCAGTCCTAGAAATGTGACTTATGTTTATTATATAACATTTTTGTAGTTTTGACGTGGTTATATATGTAATGGGCAGCTATTTAATATCTATTCTTAACATTCACATATGATATTAATTGAACAAATCAATACTCAGTACAATTGCATTATAATATTAAATGCTCTCTGACACTAACTTATTCATGGAAGAATATTCCTAAAAGTTTGATGCAACATATATACTGGATGTCCCACAATGAAAGGACAATCCTGGAGTGCCAAATAGTGCAGCTGTCGAGTGCTCATAAAAAAAACCCAAAAAAATAAATTTCAATTGGTGCTCAAAATATGAAGTTCCTTACTTGAAGTTTATTAACCTTACTGTACTTTCATGTACACCACAGCAGCTAATTAATGAAATTTGTTGCGTTATTTATGTTATCTTATGCCTCACAGACATTCTTCATAGAAATGCAGAGAATTGTATGAGTACCTATTATAATTTTTTGGAAAAAATCAGATCATCTTACAATTTTAACATAAAATTTAATAAAACCGCTATCCAGACAATGTTTGAGGGGGTTTGGTAAAAAAAAATGTATGAAAACCTGACTGACCAACTGTTTCAAAAGTATGTGCAGTTAATACAGATTATAAAATGGTATAATACACCATTTTATTTAGTAATTTTTAAGTTTATTTATTAATTTAACCTAGGTGCACATGCCATTTTTGATCCAATGTGCTAACTCCATACCTGATGGAAGAGCAATGGACAGTAGTCACACTGCAGCAACGGAGCATATTTACAATTGCCTTGGCACACAAAGCATTCTTTGGCCGGAAGGGGCACATTGTTGCCCCAAGCATCCCTGCTTGTCTGGCGCGCCTTGCTTCGCTTGTCTGTGTGTGTACAATACAAACAGTTACAGTACTCACACCTCACAGCTTTCAGTGCAAATTCTCCTATCTCCTATCATAATGGAAACAACATATTATCAATTATCAATTCAAGTCATGAACAGTTAATTTCAATAAACATTGACAATAATAAAAGTGACCATTGCTGCCAATTATAAATTATTATGAATTTTTCATATCAGAAGTCACAAGTCACAGGTCACAACAATTTTATGCACTTGGTGAGTACATGACATAATAACATTTTATCTTACGTGTTATTTGTGTCTTTATCTATGGCTTCAACAATAACTATTATCTGAACAAACAAGCATAAATGAAACACCTTTTTCAGTTCCAGGGAATGTGATTGGTATCTTCATTTCTCTCGGCAAATCAAATTGCTTCGGGTTAATGGCTTTTGCAGCTTTTATAAGCAAATCCATTGGTGTTAATTCCTTTTCACAGTCACTTTTAGCTTCTTCCCCTTGATCAATGTCCATGTCTGCAGTTTTGCCCTCTCCCTTACTAGCCTCCTCCTTTCTAGACTCCTCTCGCCTGACTTCTTTTCTTACCTCCTCTTTCAGAGCTTCTTCCCTCTTGGCTTCAGCCTTCTTCTTTGCATTACCGCGACTTCTAAATTTTAGTTTCAATTTACTATTGATTTTATAAAATCTAAAGTTTATACGAAATAATGGACTTTAAAAATAAAGATTTGCAATGAAATAGTACTATACATTTTAAGACTTTGCTTATTCACACCAAAATTTATGTTACTTATTAAGATGCTGCCCTTTTTGGAAATATCATTCTGTAACAAAAACTTTAGATACATGTTTAAAAAATTGTTAAACAAAAATTCTAAATTTAAAATTTGATCATCGCTCCTGGATGCAAGCGTCACTCCCGAAATCTTTCGGTAGAAAGTACCGCACTGTAGAAAGTTTTGCTCTCCCGGCTTACCCTGATCACAGACATTTTAAATACAAATTTAGCTGATGTTAGGGTTACGTACATGGCAGAAGCGCTGGCTGACTGAGGGGAATCCTTTCCAAATGAGGACATCATCACATTAGTGAGCAATAAACAGCCCGCTTGGGATCCGCCAGCGATAAAAGCTATTTTTTCTTGTGTTTTGCAGCAGTGTACTGACAGCATAGATAAGGCCCGTTTACTTGCAGTTGCTCAGAGCGAATCGGGGTATTGGTTAACCGCGCTCCCGCCAAAAACAGAAGCACTGTGTTGGATCCTATAGTTTTGCGAATAGCAGTAGGTCTCCGACTCAGTATCGAGATAGGCGAGCTTCACCTATGTCCTTATGGGCGGGAGGTCGATATGTTTGGTCGACATGGATTGTCCTGTACCAGAAGCGCTGACAGGTTATATCGCCACGGTGCCTTGAACGATTTAGTACGTCGAGCTCTTGTTACCGTTTCTGTGCCAACTACATTGGAACCCACTGGTCTTTGGAGGAACGATGGCAAGAGACCCGATGGGATGACTTTAATACCGTGGTGTCTGGGACGTCACCTGTTACGGAACGTGACATGTGTCAATACGTTGGCTCCATCGCACGTCAGCAATACTGCTACGTATGCTGGAGCCGCTGCCGAAGACGCCCAAACTCTCAAGCGTCGTAAACATAGTGATATGATGGAGAATTACATATTTACGGCGCTGGAATTGGAGACTATGGGACATGATCTTCTGACACTAAAAAGTTTATGTCAGAAATGTGTCGACAGAGACAAGCTTGTTCTTGTCTCTGGGGTTCAAAAGGCTGGCAGTTACTTCGTGCAGAGGTTTAACCTTACAAGTCAGTGAGGAAATGCTGTCAGTGTTTTGTGAACCATGCCTCGCAAGGACATTTTAGATGACCTTTTTTTCTGTAAATAGTATTTTTTTTATTATTATCATTATGTTACGTTTTAAATACTCGAAGGCCTATCTTCGTTCAGTATCGCTTTATAATTTGAAAACATTGCCTACTATATTAAAAACATCGTTCTTAGATTTATCAAAAATAAAATAATTAAGGACCTAAGCAATTTAAACTCGTAAAGAAGAATTATGAAAAATAATTTGAAGCGAATTCAGTCAAATGTTCTGTTCATTCTACGTGCTTTGTTCAAAGCGAATTCACTCTTATGTTCAGTGTTATTTTGTTTGAGAGACGTGGCTTTTGACGGTGGCCGCAGTTTGACAAGCTCAAAGGCGATTTTTAGCGAGGTCATTACATTTTTATCTTTAGCGGGTGGCCTTAGCCGCAAACAAATGGACACGTTAACTTATGCAAGTGGGTTAACTGACATCTTAGGTAAATGCTACGTATGCATATGTCACGCCTGAAGTAGGTTGACGTAAATTAGCCACGAATAAATCTTAGTAAGTTACACGATAAGAAAAAGTAGGCGACTAAGTGATAAGTTCGGCATTTCGCTTATAAAAAGGTGTATTTTGGACATTTTCTATGATCATTACAAACTATTATATTAATAATACATCGATAGAGTCTCGGAGATATCTTTGACTACACGCAAATATGTAAATTTTTAAGAATATGAGATTTTTTCATATGTAGAATTAGTCCTTTGTAAATATAAAGTTTTTATTATAATTAGTGTACAGTACAGTATACGTGAACGTAATATATCGTAACCCGCTTATTTATAAGTCCAATTAAAAACCTCGTCAGTCTGTTTAAGCATATTTTCCTAATAATAGTTTTTATGTTAAAATTTCTACGGTGTATCTATCTATATATATTTCTTCTCATTCTTTTCTGACACTTTCTGAGATCACACAACTAGAAATTATTCCCTTTTCGTTTGAGCTCTGGTGCGTGTGGGGCGCTGTCGGTGTGATTCACGAACCCGTGTTGCTTTTTGTGTAAACGATTGTACTTAATTATCTTTGAGTGGTGTAATAATTAATCATTGAAGTGCTTTGCTAATTGGTTTAATTTTAATAAGTATTACAATTTATTGTGATGTGTTTATTTTTTATAAATTCTACTTCTGGTTCTTAACATTATAATATTGTGTAGTGTATTCTACGTGAGTGTACGTAATTGAAGACACATGTGTTTAAAAATTTTCATGTTTATTTGATTTTAGTAACAGTTATTTACCATCTTGGGTAAAGTTTAAAGTTCTGCTTGTGTAGTAAGTACGATGTACGTAAAATCTTATAAAAGATTCTAGAACCCAGGTCGCGGCGCTACCTACGGGGTGTAATTGCAAGTCGAAATCATCCAGGTAGAGTAACAATGTTTGCTTACTGCATTCGGTTCGACCGAGTTATTGTAGCAATTGTAATACAAATGCGTTGGTAGACCGCGTAAGATCTTCCAAGATAACTAAGGAATGCAATTGATTATGAAGTGAGAATTGGGTCAGAGTATAATATCATGTATTCGTAGAGAGACATGTGTGTGAGACTTCGTGCGCTTAGGTAATGATCGTGGTATTTCTAACGCTTATATTACACTGCTGTGCAAACTAAAACAACTGGTAAGAAGCATACACTTTGTTAAAATCCGTCAAGCATCTTGATTACAGATAGATACATATATGTATATTTTTTCTGCCACCCTAGACTTCTTATTGTATTTTAAAAAGTACCTAAAACACATTGCTCAAGTCCAATGAATCAATATGAGAGTCATTCTTAGTAAATGTAGATATTCATTTTCGGAATGTGTATAGAGAACATTGGAAAATAAAGGAATTCGGATCTGAAGACTAATGGACATTCGGCAATACGACTTTTTTATTATTATGTCGTCAAGCCAGATATCCTACGGGGTCGAGGAAAAGCATCGATTACTTTTTATATTTGTTCTTGTAGATCTAACGGTCTCCTTAAACATTAATCACCTTCTTCGTACGTGGAGACAAGTTTTAGAGATGTTTATTGAATTGGATTGTTTGGGATTTTTTTTTAAATATGCATTTCGGATGGGAAAAATCCATATAAAAAGTACATATATCAA
>DWME01009593.1:0-10806 GCA_018244795.1 Parelbella ahira ahira | reverse complement strand
GCTCTCCGAGGCGTCCTCGCCCTCCGCCTCCCCGCCGCCGCCCGCCAGCTCAGGTCAGTTAGCTGCTACACGCGAAACGGTATAGACGAATTGGATCTTACCTGATTATCCACGAGCAAGCAGTTGGAAAGTTGCCGTGGCGATTGGTCGCTCAGATGAGAATATTGGCAAACAGTAGGACGTGCAATCCTAATAAGATGTTACACGGGAAACTCGGCACATTTTAAACTTTTAATTCATATAAATACAGCAAATCAAACGGGTTTGAAATTAAAGAAAGCATTCACGGAAACGTTAAATTCACAGAAATTTTAAAATTAAATTTTCAATTGAAATATTAAGAAAGAAGAAATTATCAAGACGATAAAATGCTACGTATAAATTAATACAAAAGACTGTAAATTTGAAGCCAAATACAGTATATTTTGATTCGGAGGTACAAATATGGGATGAATAACGTAGATTCATGGAAAATCAATAAATTCTCCAACAAATTAATCTTGTATGAAAAAAAGAGCAAAACCTGGTCTATACCATTTCAAGTCGCAGCCCTTCCTCCGCTCGAGTGTCTATCGATGTTGTGAATGTAGTAGTTGCATGGCCGCTCTGGCCGTCGTTCTTCTTCTAACAAACGTCGTCTATATATCTGTCCTTCTCTGTCGCCAGTTTAGCCCTGAACGTCATTGCTATAGGTAGACCACTTGTAGATTCTTCTGTAATTCTGTATCCAAAATCGAGCGGAGATCCCCTGGTGTTGATGTTAGTAGTTACCTTAAAGTCAAACCGAATATTATAAACATTTTGTTTCAGACAAAACTTGGAGCAACATTGTTTTTTGATTATTTGCTCTATTAAGAACTTTTTTAAAAAAACTTTACTGACAATGTATAGATTATTCGGTTTGTCTTGTTTGATGTTGTCCTTCGATGTCGCTTTCAATGGTTCGTATTGGTCTACCCACCTCCACTGTATCAGACACAACAGTACCATGTGGTAAACTCAATTCCAGTACACCTCAGAACAACGTTGGTAAAACGAAAACATATAGAAACAGTATAGACACGAATACGTGACAACTGACACTGCATGATGGCTCAATTGCTTGCATGAATCGATATTATGTAACCGCTTTTTATGTGTAGACACTTATATAACTGCTTTGTCATCCACGTAAGGTAAGTGGCGCTTGAGGTCTTTTAAAAAGCACAGGATGTTGTCGATTATGGCACTTTTTATTGGATTGGTTAGGGGACAATTGTAAGAGTTTGGTATAAAATATTTATAAAATTGGTGTCGTCGGCTTAATTGTTCGACCCTTATTGGCTATAAAATATCTCAGTATATTTAATGATCAAATTTCGTGTGTTCTTTTCAAATATTGATTTGAATTCAAACACTGAATTTCATTTATTCAGTATTTTTCAAACTGAAAAAGTAAATAACAATTTTGAAATGTTGTCATTACAATAAAAAAGAAGTTGCCACTTTCTCCAAAATATTGAGTCAGGTGTTTAACTAAGTTTAATAATATTCGTTGTAGCATAATGTGCAATAAATGAAACCGAAATTTTTAAACGAATGTAATTTAAGCCTGAAAGATTATTTAAAGTTTAGATGGAGAAGACACGCTAGGGTCAGTATATCATAAACGCTTGGTGTTTTCGATGTTGCATTGTTGTGTGTACGAGATTCCACTTCACAAAAACCATTTCAGGGGAGCAGGATGACCGGGTGTTCACGCTGGCCGAGCAGATCATTGCTGCCATGCCGGAGAGAATTAAGGTCAGTTGTGTGTTGTGTTAGTGATAGCATGATCTGTGTCTTTACTTATGCAATTCTATATATAGGTGCAGATGACAATGCTACAATAATACAAACTATAATTACGTCCTAATTTGTTTAAAGGAAGCGACCTCCATGGATTTATCAAAGGGCCTGTATTATTTTCTGTAGACTGTCAGCGTGTGCCAGAGCACGACTTAGAATAGTAGTATTTACGTTTTTGCCACTTGTCACACTTTAAGATAATTTTTTCCATCATTGAAATAGCGTACAGGAAGGCATACTTCAATAGCAGTCTGTATACATTTCTAAAATGTGTTATGGCGAAGACTGGTTCTGAATCTACTGTGCAGGAATTGGCTCTCAAAAACATGAAAATAAAACCCAACGAAATCTTTGTAAAATCAATCTGTGTATCTAGTTTTGGTGGGGAATGCTGCTTCCATTAGAGAGCGCTTTGTATAAGGTTCTACTAAAATTAAAGGAGTGTACTATGCTGATGTATTTTAACGGAGTTCATTAGTACTGATTTCATTGTAAACTGTTGCATTGACATCTTCTCCACTTATAACTACTAGTGGCCTTGTACATTTCTCTAGGTCTATCTTTCTATCAATGTGTATAGAGACTTTACAGAAATAAATGCGGACACCGCCAGACTTATAGATGCATGTGACAACACGAAACACAAAACAACACATTTTCTTGAATAACGAAATGTTGATATTGTGGAAAGCGTACCAAAATTTTTACATTTTAAATTTTTTAAGAAAGAAATGTTTAAAATTCAATTTAATTCGTTATTCAAGTCACATCGCTCATCAACTAAACAATCATAAGGTATTTTGTGCTTGTGTTATTTCAAATAATATTTTAAACAAGCTAATTCGTATTTTACACAGAACGAAAGCTCGTCCCTGCTCTCCGGGCTCGACGGAGCAGCCGGCAGCGAGGACGTCCTCATGACGCCCCTTCTCGACGACGCTCCCACTTTCAACACCGAGTTCAGTTTCGAGTTCTGCGATAACACTTATAGATCTATTTCGTGAGTCGGATGACATAGGGTCATTGTTTCTTCAACTATTGACAACAATAATGAACATCATGTTCCTGATAAACAAAATTCATAATAAACAGGAACCGAGTATATTTTAATTTGGTGATATGTTGCTTAGTAAACAGGCAGAATATAATTATATGTTGTAAAATTAAAATTAATCCTATTAAATTGATTTGTAAATGATTCTTTCATCGAACATGAAACTAAAATATTCTATGTGTTGACGATAACTATATTTACATTTATCATAAATATATTCATGATGTTAAGAGTGAAGCAGTGTTATATTTATAAATAAACGACATTACTAGATATGACAAATATCTAATTTACTTAAGAGTGAGGATACTCATTGTAAATTTGTAATGTTGTATTGGTCTTGTTCAAGCATCTGAAAAATAAGTTTTTGTTAAAAATTAAAAAATAAGATTGTTAAATTCAATGACCCAATACATTTGCATGAAATGGCATGTAAAAGCTTAAAATAATTATTTATTATATATCCAATTGTCATATTTGTATGTCGTAGTACGTAGTGGTTTATGGTCGTTTTTAATATATTCCAAAAAAATATCCTCTTCTTTCTTTATGATCGTCTCCTACATTAGTCACTTCTTCGAACCAAACTTTTACTATGGAATTTGGCTATTAAAATTCGCTATCAATATTTAGTAGTTTTAAATTTCTATTTCTAATCAATCTTTATAGGATATGAGTTTTAATACATCATCTTTTACAGATATTGTGGTGGATCCACGCCATGCTCTTCGGGCTCCGTGTCTCCAGGATCGGCCTTATCTCCACCGCCACCTTCGCCGCGGTCGACACTGCCGTGCACTCCGTCGGCGACATTACAAGAGTTCCTTAACGCCACCACCAACTTTTCAAGTTTGACTTTGAACGGTAATTACGGAAATATGGATTGTTCTTTAATATTGGTCAATTTAGCTGCGCCAATAACGTCAGTTCACCAATTTCGTGGATAATCAATTGTTGCAAATAAATTTACTGTTTCTTTTACTTTATTACAATTTAATGTTAGTTACTTTTTAACTTGGTTGTCGAATTTCTTTTGTCATGCTATTTTTTACATTGCTTTTAATGTTTATATAAATGTTCGTTAAATGTTCTGTATTATTTTGTGAGTGCTGTATATTGTCTTCGGTTATATTTTCTTTCTTTCCTTCTTTCTTCCTGACCAGATTTCAAATTAAATTGTAAGAATACTTTTATCTAATACTTCACGATATCTGAATAATCAATGTGGTTTCAGATCGAGAGCAACGCGAGCTGTACTCGGCGGCTATTACGATTCAGAAGGCATACAGACAGTACCGCGGTCGGCAGCTGCAGCGACGCGCCGCGGCCGCCGCTATCACTATACAAAACTGCTATAGGCGATATAAACAAGTAACGATAATTTTTGTATTCCCCTAAAGAAATAACCTCAGAAGTTTAATGTTACACGGTAATTATCTTTATTAGTGGACATAGAACGGATATTAAATCATAATTTTTAGAATCCTCACCTTTCGAAACCTAACCAAAATATTTAAGCAAATTTCATCGTCATTATACAATATATTCATAACGGGTTTGTTTCAATTCACATGCGTTTTTGTACTTAATGTTTACAATTTGTTTAATAAATTATAAATTTTTTTTTCAACTTTCGAATTTAATTTTAGTATTAAAAATTTAAATTTCGTCTTTAAGTACAAAATAAACACTTGGTGTATCGGTACTCATTACATAGCTACTTTTATAGGCGTAAAAAATGAGTAAGAAATGAGAAAAATTTAGGACATCTACAGAGTGAATCACGATATAGTACATTGGTCAATATTTTGTAAATTTTATACATGGCAATCCATACGAAATTTAATCAATACGAAACTAACAGTGACTAACCCACAACTCTCTGTAACTAAAAAACCAAGACATCAAGATGAAAGACAAATACAAATTGCAAAGCGTGTTACGAATGTACTCCTTACTGATTGTTAAATTTGTCTGCAGTTCGCATACTTGAAACAAATGCATGCCGCGGCGATCGTCATCCAACGGGGTTACCGCACCCACCGGGAGCGACGACTGACTGCCACGCCTGTCAAGTGAGTATCTGCCACATTATAAGGTCCCAAGGATAAGTACGATGGAGAAAGCTGTGATCTGCAGATACTGATTTTCAATGTAGTTTCTCAGTTGCGTTAAGTGGCCAATAACGGTCTTTTCTTTAAAGAAATCTTAGCATGTAATAATGAAATTTATAGAATTATTGCATTTTGCAACATCTCCAGAATCTCTATTTAACCAGAATGTACATATAGCAGACAGGAAAAAATATTTGTAAATCACGTGTACTTCGTTCATACAGGCGAACATATTCCCAAAGACGTCAAAACCAGGCAGCGAGGAAGATTCAACAGTTCATGAGGCAATCGAAGATCAAGTAAATAATATTTGTTTTATAAACCATAAATTCACTCATTCATATTACGCTCATTTCATTCCAAATCTAACTATGCAACTGACTTCTTAGGAACATACTGCTCAAGTTGATGCATAAAAATACAACCAGAAAGAATACAGTATTAGGCTGGTAAATTGTTGAGGAACCCATCGAAATTCTATCTAAAGTGAACCATAATGGAGTAAAAATCGGTATAGAGTGTAAAATGAATGCTCTTGTCTGCAATAAAATTCGACATAATATTTCAAAACATCCGAAACATGTAATCATGCATAAAGAGAGGGATGAATATATATAGAAGAAACGGTCAGTTCTGTGAGAATAGTGACAATTGGCATTAGATGTTCCCTGCCTACCTCGCGAGGGAACTAGTGTGTTGACATAATAATAATAATGTATTTCTAACTATCGAATGCCCAAATTCATAACAACACCATAAAGGTTAAAAATAGTTATTATAACAGACGTTATAAAATCGCTAAAATTGGTTAAAATATGTAGGTATGAAACATTTGAGAAAATGTATTGAATAAGAGGCATGTATTTAGGATTGTAAATAAAATTAATTTAAATATTGGACATGATTTAAAAAAAAATGTTACAAATATGTCACGAAATTAATAATTATTTGCATATTTAACCAATTACATTAAATTATTAGGAAGCATTATTAGGGTTATTATTTAAAAATGGAAATAAATTCCTATTACAAAAATTAACAAAGCGGTATGAATCTCATTGAAAAAAAGCCTTTTCTTTATTATTAGCAATATGAAGAAGTTAAGAAACCATTTATTAGTCCTTAGTGATTTGTGTTATTACAACTTTACACGTAACATAATATTTTTAAATAATATGCCTTAATAATTCAAGTTTCCCAAAGTTTTTTTTGCCTAGGAATCAAGCCAGCAATTGCCAAAAGGCCTAATTTGCTTGATATATATATATGTATATAATATGTATATGTATGTATATGTGCATGTGTGTATGTATCTTTTATTACGATATTTAGAAAGAAATGAAAAGCAAGTACGAATTTCCAAAAAGAAAGTAACAAATGTAGTAACTATATTGGATATTGTAATTACGCCAATAAACTACATAATAGGTCGTTGAAATATCAGACGTTGAAACATTCATATTTTCTCGCAATCCCGGCTTCATTTGCAAACTTCGATTGCTCATCAAAAGACGACCCTTAAACCTCACTGATACGTTATTCGATACCGTTGAATATTATAATGAAGCCTCCAAAAAGATTGAAAGGGAGAATTAATGGCAATGGAAATTTTTAGCTTCTCAGAGTTTGTTAGAATTTTAATAAGAAAGTTACCGATTGCGACGGAGTTGGTTTAGTCAAATGACTGTATAGAATTCCATTGGCTTATCACTTTCTTCAACTAAGTCGGCTTTTCTTAATCCAATATCAAAATAATTCGGGAAAATAAGGGTTTCGGTCTACTACCAACGAGAAACGAGACTAACTTAAGTTAAATGGTCTTGACGGGATAGAGTAACGGAATACTTTTATAATATGTGCAGTGATTTGTTAAGTGCTAGTGATGAAATAAGGACAAATAATTTGTACATATGTAACTTTGTTATGGATTATGGTCTCGTCCCGTTTAAAAGTAATCTTGCGTGCTTTAGGGATAACTACAAAAATATAGCATGTTAACCATCATTAATTTTAGAATCTCGTAATATAACCCTTGAACGAAATTTAGTAATTTCGAAATTTAGTAATTTTGCACATGTATCTGCTTTTACACTACTTATATATTTATGTGAGTAAACATTTAAAGAAGTTGTCAAAAGTACATAGATCATCGCATATAGTTCATCTGTTCAGGCTAGATACGCGCATTAAGCCGCATTTCAATCCGTCTATAGTATTTCCCTCCCTTTAATCCGTCTTAGTTTCTTTACTTAGCTCGTTCGTAATTAAAACGGTTTCGATTTGAATCGTCCAGATGTTATTTATGTTCTTTGTGGCGGTTTGATAATCTCTTCAAGACGGTTCGCCGTTTTGTTTGCGTTAAATAGATTTTTCCCTAAAAACACTTAAGTTCTATCTATCTCGACTGAAAGCTTTTCAACTGAATCTATATAAAGTGTTAAAAATTTTAGTGAATTTTAAAATTAATTATTAATCTGATCTGTTTTCTGCTTTTCTAATTCTACGCTGCTAGTACTTGGGAGGAATTTTCAACCAATGTAAGTTACAACGCAACGGACCTATTGTAGTTTTATACTTACGAGTACGTTCCGTTCTTTTACATTAAATTACTTTGAAATAATATGGAAATGGAATTCATTAATTTGGAAATACCGTGCAGCTCCATAATTTTAAATCATTTCTTTATTTGTAATGTGCTACTTGAGACAAAATTTTATTAACTACTCTTTTTCTCCCGTTTTTTCGTACAGATTGCAGAGCGCGCGAGCCGAAAACGCGAAGGTGGCCCGGCTGTACCCGGGTGCCCGCCAAAACTCGTCGCTGCTCACCACCAATACTCAACCCACGCCTAATCGGTAAATTTTCATTAATTTCAAATTAACTTCTATATTGTAGTCGGAATATTCTAAAATAACTTCCATGTTGCAATTGGAATATTTTACGAACTTCACTTTTTATAGATACTCGCGAGGATTTTCTATTTTATTTCGTACTTTCACACATAGCCTTTTCTACGACTACTCATTAATAATTTGTCACGTATCTTTATCATTTTTCTAACTGATACTTAATGATAGAAGAAGCACTCCATTGCCTCAGGCAGATTGTGTAAATTCATATTATTTTCAGGATTATTGACTACTTAGCACCCGAATCACCAATGAATGCCGATGAAGATCTACTACTTGAGCTTTTGTTTAAAATGTGACCCGAAAACACCGTAGCAGAATATACTGGATGATTAGCAAAACCAGGTTTACAATAATATCCGTATTAAATTAGAGTTCAATTTTAATGATATCCAATTCAAATATCTACAAACTCTATAGTTAAAAGTAGCTCGTTAATTGTCTGTGGCTGCTAAGTATAGGCAATGCGATGCGACGCCTTAGATACTGCAGATTATTTTAAGGTAAAAGTTAGATGACAATGTCAGGGATGTTGATGATATAAATGACTGCTGTAAAATGAGATGTGATTCTTTGGAAGTATGGAAGTTCTTAAACATTGAAACGTAGACTGGATTAACACATATTGGCTTTTGACGTTATAGTTTCGTAAATAATGCATTACAAGAAACAACATTTATGATTGTCAATGTTGTAAATATTGGCGGTAATAATATTATGTACATATACATATGTTTCGATATATTCGAATCTAATATATACGTCATACATCAGCGTGTAATGGTTATTTTGTATCGTCATAGCACTTTAAATTAAAGGAAAAAAGGTTTTCGATTAAACGCGTGGATAGTGGATTGATATTGCTTTGAAAATAGGACCTGCAAGATTTAAAGCGTAGAAGTAAATTGAGTTGCTGATGTTTAATTCTTAGGACTCCCATTACAATTTAATAGTAGATGATCACTTATACTTAGAAGCTATAGATTTCAAAATGTAAACAGTTAACATACTACCGCCTTATTTTATCGTTCACGGATAAGTAATTCCATACGTCACATTTTCATCCATAAACCAAAATGAAATACAAAAAAACTTACCTGACACAGGTTTCTCGGAGTTGTGAGATAACTCAGGCCTTCGCTATTGAAATTAAACATTGTTCTACAATAACATTCCTATTTCCTCTCATTATTTGATTTGTTATATATAATTTGTCTTTCTTATTCAATCTCTTCTATCCCCATATTTGGTTTCATTATCTCTTGTCGTTATTTTTTATTATTTAGAGGTGACTTGTTCAGAGTTTGGATTTAATTGTTGTTTTTGTTAAACTCTTCAGGTCATAGACAGGGTTATATTTAGTATAAATTTTATCGTATTTGTATTATATTTTCATAACGTATTTTTGAGAAGTTTGTTTAGGGCGTTTATTGGAATCATATTTTTGAAATCTCTAAATTGGATGTAAAGTAATTTACCTAGATTATCAGTAATATTGGCAATCTCTTTTCTAAATTCATATATTTCATTGACATATTATTTTCGACTGTCGCAGTTCAACGGAATTGCATAACACTTGAGACATGTTTCAGTTAACTTATTATGTTCCTTTTCATTTTTGTGTTGGCAAGTTATGAGATCGAGTCAACTTAAAAATTGACTGTTCATGATTTCCACGGTGGAGTTTAAAGTAAGTAGGTTAAGTACAAATTCAAATTATTAAAAGCCACTGTTCTTATAAAGTAGATGCACCTAGCGTATAATACAATAAACCCGACGAGCTGTGAGTATTTTGAGATTTTATCGTAATTAAGAAAAAAATAATTAGTTTTACTATTGGTCTAAAGTTTACCATATAGGTTTCATTCCAGCCTAAATAGGTTATAATTATCATTTTAGTCGATGCTATTGAAGCTTTAGACGATCAATAGAAACGATCAATGGACTACTAACATTTCTGTAGTACACCTCGATCTTATGAAATTTCAACCTTGAGTTCGTTAGATTAATTTCAATTATTTACTTGTTCACTTAGTTTCAAAGACTTCAGTTTCCTTTATTATACTATCATTTATACCTTCAATTCCCCACCCCTAGTTCCTACTTCAACAACTATTCAAATATTTAATGAATTATCAATACAATCTAAACTTAGTTCTTTAGATAGTTGTTAACTTTTTGTTTTAGATTCTCGATAATGCTAATTGCCATACTAATTTAGCGTTCATGAAAAAAATAAGGTTGTGCACCACTTAAATATAGAAATAACTACCTAAATATTCCCTTTTTCTGAATTCTCTGATATTTTAACGTAGAAACATAGTTAATAGTTTAAGATAGGAGTAATCATAGCTTAACCATAAGACGACGAGCTGCCGTCGAGATATTTTCGATTCGTATTTTTATAAAGCAAAAAGTTTCGAACGACTAAGATTGCTTTGCTTGTGCAGGGCCGTGGATCAGAATCTTCACTTACTTTGAATGACACATATATTTGTTCGACTACTTTCCTAAATTCCACATCAAGATCAGACATGGTTGGCATTGGTTCACTTTATTTATTGTTTAAATTGTTTTCCTTTTTACTGTATCTCTTCTTTTTCTGTTCGATTCCTGCATTCCACACTAAATTACTTCTAAACATATGAAAGGCCCAGAGTTGTCATTATGTAAAGTGGAAACCGGAATGCTATTAGCAACTTCGATATCCAAATATATAGTGTTTGATAGGACTTTTTGAGATTCAGAAATTTTAATAATAAGTCATTACCTTATGTCGAAAGTTGATGATATCGATCGATAGAAATAGCGTAGCGGACTGGATGTGTGGAAGTCGCTAATCGTGAACCGGTAGTTGAAAGAGGAAAATAATGAATGTAACGCGACGAAGTTCGAGAATAAC
>DWME01009592.1:0-10806 GCA_018244795.1 Parelbella ahira ahira | reverse complement strand
GACGAAGACCTTGTCTAGATGTCACAGAAATTTAAAGCAACTTTTCAACAGCTTATAGAACACAAAATAATTCGAATATTTGCGTAGAAGGTTATCATATACAAGGCCATTAGCTTTCTGTAACTGACCACATTTTTAAAGATTGCATACATTACAAATGCAAATTAAGGTCTACTTGTATTATCTAATCTGTCCAAAGAAAATCTATCAGAAATATATCAGTTTAAGATGTAAATCTTAAACTAGTTTCGTCCTACTTTTGTAGAGAGGAGTTGTTAAGCATTAAAATGTACGAGGACAAAGCAAAAACCATTTTGTTTATAACCTAGGCCGTTTAGTTCTTATATATTTAATAAATGATTTTAGTGTAAAATCCAAATCGCGCATGTAAAATAAATGTAAACAATAAACTAGACTTACATATAATAAGTTCCCATGTTGCCGTCTAGCTGAGACAACTGAACAGGAGTCACTTAAAAAACTTTTATCATGGAAACGAGCATGAGTGTTCGGTATGTGCACAAAAGATACCAGTCCGAAATTTAAAATCACTGTTGGGTTTAAACTGTGTGAATGCGAGCGCGCGCCGTCCGCCACGAACGTGCAAGCCCGTCGGCCACCGCGGAGTGAGGCAGATCGCAGGCTTCCCTCGCCTAGAAGCGAGCCTTACAGCAGCAGCCAGCCGCCAAAGAGAGAAAGTTGCTAGTTATCAAACTTGGCGGTTACGTTCCGCGATGACGCTATCTTCCCCGATTGCGTATTCGGTGACAAATTAAATTTTCGCGTCCTCGCGATTTACGCTACTGACACGGTGAGCCGTCACCGTTTATGGAGACCCACTTTTGCATTGCTACTGTTTAAGTTCACCCATAAAAAACTCTGTTGATTGCACTTTTGGTTTTTGAACTAATTTCTATTAATTTGTTGTTCACCATTATAAAGTGATTATGTAATAAATCTGACTACATTTTTTTGAAATATACATGAATGTTTTAAAATAAATCAAATACTCGTAAGACATAATTATGTCGCTTGTCTCCGATTGTGACTTGTTTTGTTTTGTTCTTCAATGACCCGTAGAGATAAGAAGCAACGTAGGTAAAGATCAGGGCTAATAATATAATCTAACTCTTTATGGCTGGTGACCATGATTAGCAGATAGCTTTTGGCCTTATTCGTTTAATATTCACTTCGATAGTTTATTATTAAATTTTGAAAGTTGAAAATTTTTCTTCTCGAACGAAATATCTAAATCAATTTTCTTTTTCTGTGAGAAAGTCTTATAACATCTTTGAGCGACTATCTTGATACCTTATCTCTAATGGCCGAACTATATAATAAACTAATTTTAATAAAACAATCTTGGTGCTTTTATATAAAATATTTTATGCCATAAAAATGGAAATATTTTTATGTACCTTTGCTGGGCACGCGCTTCTTTTATAAATGTGAAAATATAGATCTTATATAGGCTAGTGAATAACAGGTATATTGGATATTTTTAAATTCTCTTTCAGATGTCTCTCCAGACTTAAAGACTCTTACTTAACGATAGCAACCGGGATTGACTGTTCAAGATGCCCTTCGAAGTCCGGAAACGCTTGTGGAAATTTGCCGGAAACGGTCATCTATACGACTACTAACTACTGCCTTTATTATATACACAGAATACTTGCAATTTGCATCTGCGTCAGAGCTAGGATTACTTCTGACTTTAATACAATAAGAATTTATTGAGTGTCAGTGCAATAACTTCGTTTTGACTAAATTTGAACAATTTTAATACAATCGTTGAAGTATTTTAGTATCTACCTAAATTATTGTATTTATTTATTTTTTTATTTTTAAACATTAAATGTGATGTAACTATAGGTTCCCTATAAATGCTGATGTTGAATTTCAGTTTCCTCTCCGGATGTTTAGGGTTCGAAGCCTGGCATTCCCTTATGACTATAGCAAATGATTTGCTTTTTTAAGATAAAGCTCCTCTTGTTATAACGGTGCAAGAGAACATCGTGAAGATAGCCATACACCATCTTTGAGTCCTTCATAGTCTTCTCTAAGATTGGGAAGTCTGCTAATTCAGAAAAGTGGCAGAGTTTGGCTTCAAATTTAAGAGGAGACGATATTTATGTCTTACAATGGAATAATGATAGCATTGACGATGATAATACAATTTTAGGACTGGAACTAACTTTAATCATATTTAGCACCAGAACTACTGAAGACATTTTCGATATACGATTCTAAGTAAAATACATCATACAATGTGGCCACTGATCGGTTTAAAATTAATGTGCAATGTCCTATATACGTGTTCTCGTAATGATATGGTGCAGATACGCATTGGCGCTTCAAGTAATGGACGTATCTGATGCTGGAATGTGAGCAAATACTTTACAAAATTAAATCGACGGTTCCAGCTCGGAAAAAACAATAAATTTATTAATAGATAAGTTAATAGATTGCATAGTAACTAGTATGGGTATTATATTGTCAACAATTCATTTGGCCGTTTAGCCTTTTTATTACAAATACAAATAATGAACAATAGCTTTGTGGCTCTCGTGGCCTTAACATGAATCAAGGTGCTGGCCACTTATAAAAGTGTCAGCGTGAAATATGAATACTTAACTACGAATATACATTATCATTATCCATATTATCATTTTTTTCAGCCACATCGTCATCATTATCCATATCGCTATCATTATCAACCTATTTCAATTCCTGCTGGACACAGGTGTCTCTTAATTAGGCCCTGTCCTTGCCTTGCTGCATCCAGCCTCAGCCTGCAGACTTTCGCAAATCACGTCTAGCCGGATATATTTGAAACTTAAATAGAGGTTTATATTCTAAGCGAGTTTCATTCCTCGCGTATCACTGTTCGTCCGAAGTGGACCAAGTTCGTAAGAGTGGCCATTAAACTGATCGTGTGTTATGTAACGCGCGGGTTAAATATTTATTCGATTGTGAGCGGTGTCAGTGGCTTTCACTTTCGCGAGCGTATGTGATAAGTTAAAATGTTTACTGATCATCTGTGCGCACCTTACAAAAATCGTTTTAACATATTTAATTCGGGTCATTATTAAGTTATTCCTAAATTAAAGTTTTCTTCTTTAAACTATTATGATAATAGTAAATAATGTAGAATAAAAAGTATTGTAAAATTCGAAGTTTGACCTGTATATTTGTTCATATTTCCTGAAATAAAATATTCTTAACATGCCTCGTAACAAAGCCGTTTAAATGTTGCCAACGTGCTAATAAATCAATTATAATATAGTATTAAAATACAGAACATGTTTATGTTTGTTAAAGATACATATGTGCATCCGTTGCATTAATTATTACGTTGTCTTATACGTCGTGCACAGGTTTTCTTTATTTTAATATTTAATTAATTCTACGCGTCATACTTAGATCATATTAAGTGAACATTAAACGAAAATTTTATATTTTGAGTCAGAATGAAAACCACAGTGAGATCACACCCCCTGTTATTTTAAATCATTGCAGGGATCCGTGGAGATGTGTTAGACCGTTTTGGTAATCTTAACGCAGCTTATAATAAGGATAATATAGCTTATAATAGATTAGTAGAGCTTATAATAGATTTTATTCAGTGGTCAGTATCACGTCCAGAATGTATGTATTAGATATACATGAATTGAATTATATAGCTAACTATTTTGTATATGCTTACCTTGATGCAGGGATAACGCAGCATGATAACTTTTACTATTATTAAAATGCTTATCATGCAATGAATATCAGACCTTTAAATTCTAACCGAACTGAAGAAAAGTCAAATCTGATTACAATGTCACTTTTGTACGGCTAAGAAAGTGGATAAATGCTTAACAGGCCCTGTAACTGAAAGAAATCTTCACGAAATGTTGCCAGTAGACGCCACTCAACTAGGCATTCACTGAATTTAGTGTTACCAAATACGGACCTATCGATTTGCATGCAGCTATGGGCTAGAACTACGTAAGTGTTTTATACTTGCTAGTTCTTTAACGAACCAACAAACACAATTACCTGAATTATCACATGACATAATAGACATAGGGGTGCAACTCATTTAAATCTTCTCGTTAAATATATCTTTAATTCTGCAACTAGGACATACTTAAATAGAACTAAGTACTTAAATATCTTTAAAATTGTCATTACGCTATTCCAGAAACAATCAGCGGTGATAAAACAAAATCAATCATTCTTAATAGGAAGACCAATTATATACAGGGTGGGATTTTAACCGAGCATAGATGACTAAATCTAAAAGTATACGAAATAACAAAAAGTGTTCAAAGAATTCTCGGAGTCAATTCAGGTAAAAACTACAGTTGTAGTATTTCATTAAGGAAAATATACTAATTTATTTCGAAAAACAAAATAATTGGTAACGCTTTACCCCACATAGATGTGTTACTGATGAGCAATAAATTCTGGGATTTAATGATAAATGATAAAATAAGGAGAAGATCGTTTTTGATAAAATACTGCTTTGTTTTTATATTATTAAGCCTTAATCAGTTGTTGGATGTAAAACACATTGTAGTCTAAACATAAAATATGACGCTTTACGAAATATGCTACGTAAAGCACATGATATATTACTTTCGATGCGATACTGAGTTGATGAATAATATTTGTTACGAACTTCACAGAGCAACGCTAATACACGTTCAAACAGATCAGGGCATATGTTATGTGATGTGAATTTTCGGGGAAAACTTAAATTTTGTTTATGCATTGATCATTTTTTCGTAATGTGATTATTATATGTATAGTACATACCCATAAAACGTAGCATCACGCCGGGTATACCTGCAGGTATAGGCAGTGGAGTGTAGTACACTCCGTTTGACCAGTTACGTTCACTTTCCATCGTGGAATATGTAACGTACTCGTATAATACTGTATTATTATATATTTAAAAATAAAACAAACACATACATCACACATGTAACATTATGCGAGTAGCGTCTTATGAGTTTTTAACAACTTGTACTCGTATATAAAAAAAATTCTGATCCCAAATGAAATTTAAACATATTAATAACTAGTTTCTCATGCGTTTGTATTGACATTTATTATAAGCTATAATATACACCTAGATTTTGACCACTATAAAGCCATTAGAGCTATATAGAGAGACTATATAAGAGATATATTAAGAGACTATACATATATTGAAAGACTATAATATATTGAGAGACTATATATTGAAAACATATGTTTATAGAAAGACTATAAAACCAAAGAGTTAGATCCGTTCGATCATAGACTAAAATAATCAAAGAGAATAATCAGGAAACAAAAACTTCAGGAAACATACAAAATCTTCAAGAAATATGTTGCGTTATTTGCGTCAATATATTCCACAGTCGAAGCTACTACCACGAGTTGCCAAAACTGCAACCGTTGATCAGTAGGAGGCACTGTGAGTAAGAAGACTAAAGACTTAAAGCCCAGAAATATTATTATAACTCTCCCACCTGCAAACTCTACTTGGATTTTACAATGTTTATATATTGACAGATGTAGTGAATTCACTAGTTTTATCATTCATATAGCTATAATATTTCTCGTATCACAGCACAAAATCTTATGTAATATTCATCCTCGCTTGTGTTTCTCCGAGTAAGTGGTCATCATTCAAGCTGGTTCTAAAAATGTGAGTAACATCTAAAATTTGATTGCAACGATACAAATAAGCACCGAAACATTCCACACGTGTAGCAATTTCAATAAATATGCCTCGGAATGTAATTTTAACTTTCCGTGTCTAATATCGTGGACAACTTCGTAACGCGTCATTCAAGATGATAAAATAATCAGATGACATGAACATGAAGTGAAAGTAGTGAGGAACCACCAAACCTGTCCGATGACATTATGACATCTCGAATGAGCCAACAACAAAAATTCGATTGAGTAATACTTCATAAGCAAATTATTAATGAGGATTTTTTTTATATAGAAACCTATCATCCACTAATGTAACTTATAATTTAATAATATCTAAGAAAGACTTTTTTGAACTTACAGTTTTCAGTCAGATATTAACAAGATGAGCTATCATATGCATATATTTATTTTGATTCATACAATTGCTTTTAAGTTAAAGATTGTCATTATATATAGAGTTGGTTTAAGGGGTTCCAAACTCTATCTTAGGAGCTGTAGCCAATTTCAACCGCCGGTGGTGCACCATGCCATATTACGGAAGAGGCTGTATCGACGAGCTAATCGCAGAGCCTACGTAGGTACAGCTAAACGACGTGGCTGCTGACCTGGGCATTACTTAGCGGTGCGAGAAGTTGTGCTGTGCAGTCCCCGACCGTAGGCATTCTGAGCCGAACATTCTACGGGCAAGCTTGTGGACATAGGCTTACCCGTAGAATATTGCAGCGCATTGAGACAGGCCGATGAATTATACTTACAAACCATTTGCGGCTAGTCTCTAATTATAGATACTGACGATTTCGGTTACTTGCGAAAGTCAATCTTTCTAATAGTAAAAATATGCTATCAGCCCGAAATAACGTCAGAATAAGTACAATGGTATTACTTCGATTTACATGTCACATGATTTACATGTTACATATTTCATTGACAAAGATTTAGGAATAGATTAAAAGTTTTAGGTCTTAATACGGTTTATTGCTTTTTTAATGACTTTCTGCTAATTTGTCGAATTGTTATAGAATTCGTTAATTAGGAACTGTAATTTGATGTTTGCTTTCACGTTCTATTGACTAGGAACGTCAGTAAACTGCAACTAACCGGCAGCGACAATTGGTAATATAAATGAATGAATCTCAACTAATATATTTAACGAGAGCGTTGGACTGAATTAATCAAATAATATAGCTCTATGACTTGAATACGAGTTACAACTTTTTATTACGCTCGTTATAACACAAAGGTTAACAGAATTCCCATACAGGCACATGAGTACAGTAACGAAGCTCGAGTTTCCCAGATAGACTTGTCATTGTCGATTGTGTTACACATGCGTTAAAACAATGTGTTCTGTTTTGCGATTTAATCATTTTGTGGTTTTAATGAGAATGCTGTTTAATGAAGCAGACAGGCGTGTCCAATGCGACTTAGTCAAAGGCGGCTATAGATACTATGCATATAAATAGGTACTGAGTTAGAATAGCGACTAGCGCAACCAGGAAGAGACCAGCATAAATAACATACCTCGCAGTAACATATTAAAAAATGTAATAGGTAGTTTTGGTAAACATCTGAATAGGATCTAGGAAGTGTTACTTGGTCGTGTGTTGCTCGATGGTAAACACGGAGTGTATTCCATGGACATCTACAATCACTGTCTTGTAAAAGTATTTTGATGAGGTTTTAATAGCTGTGCGGGGACACTTCCGATATTATTTGAATTATCAATCGCTTCTGAATTAGTTTAAAAAACTGCTATGTTATTTTTAAAATGATGCTATTATTAATATAGAGTTTAGAGAAAGGGCAGACGTATAAATTGGTTAGGTTATATCAAGTTCGAACTGATTGATTTTTTTGTAGTATACGATAGCCTGGTGGTTTAGGATTCAGCCACCCCAGGAGTTTTTAGTCGCCTTACAATATTGAGCGTTTAATGTCTAATATTAAATATTCTTTATTGCAACGATAACTGAAAAACTGTAATGAAATTTTTACTATTTAGAGTCCTCCATATTATTCTTGGAAACGTAATAAATAAGATGAGTGGATGAAAAAAAAAATAAAGATATTGTAAAGACGTACGCAATATGGTCTTTCAAATTAGCAAGTTGCCATTTTAAAAATTTTAATTGAAATCCATTAAATTAATAGATGTAATAACTTAAAATAGACGGTGTTGCAGTAACTGTGAAACGATTAGTATAATATATGGCCTAGTTTATCATATTACGTTGGAAAAGGTAGACTGGGAGGACAGAAATAAATTGCTTTATGTCCTAAGGTCGATATGTATTGCTTAGCTCTTTATCGGAATGCCTGTTATATATTGCCTAGGAATTAGAACAGTTTGTGCACTAAGTCCATATACATATACTGTTCAGTTGTTTTCAAACCGAAATATTTACACATATTGGTATTATGTATACACGCCAGGTTCCTCACGGTGTGGGCAGAGAGCACTGAGTGACAAATATCTCTGTCGTGTTTTTTCCACATTCATCACTTTCATCATATATTTACAAACATGTTTGTGGTAAAAAAACATACAATTTTTCACGTTCTGGAGATAAATGTGTTTGAACTCATTCACGTAAGAACATACTAATTTATTTATTATGTAATCTACTGATCTCTTATGATTATAATCTTGTAAAGAATATCCCCCATTGCAGTTTCATTAAATTGTTTAGAAAATTGATAATTGTTATTCTATTATTTTATTTTAATATTGTAGCAAAGACGAACAGGCCATATCGAATTGAATCGAAATTGAAATTCGATCGGGCCCAGAGTTTATTATGTGGCTATATTTCGTCTATACAGCCTTAAAATTAATTTTGAATTCCGTTATAAAAACCATCTGACAGAGAAAAATGTTATGACATGGATTATTTGCTGTTACTTTTCTATTAGCGTTATATAATGCACATAATGGCAAATAATCCGTATAATGAAATTCCTTTTGCACTATTTCATTTGTGTGTCTATTCTTGAGAATGTTACGGTCTAAAAAAATTAAACATTCCTTTATCAATAATTCTGCTTCTTTCAACTCTCGGCCTAGGTCTAAATATAATACATATATATGTAGATGTATAAAAATATGATAGTAACGTTACAACACCTCACAAATTAGAAAAAACTATAAAAACAATAAAATCATATTTTTTTAAGTGAGATGAGTAGCACACCAACATGCAGCAGTTACAAGTGGCCACTGCTACTCACAGATGTCTGTAACCTACCTCGAACTATCTACTTCGAGTTGTATTAATAAGATTCTATTAGTCTAGTTAGTATAAATCGTTAGTACGAGTAAGATTATTGGTGTTAAATTGGTGACGAATCTGCTGGAATAGGATTTGTTACTATTACTAGTCATTTTAAAAATATTAAACGGACTATATACATGTTACTATAAGTAGTAGTACTTAGTATAGTGCGGCTAGCAATAAGTAGTGTTTTAAAGTACCGACTTATCATGAACTGAATACCACTTTTGTTACGCAATACGTTGTAAGTGGTTGAAGACAAATATTGACAAAAAAATTTCACTTTCGTACGTATGCTAAGACGCGTGGGCCGTGTATTGTGGCATTCGTCAAGCTTTCCTGTAGTCTGATACAAAGAGAGTTGCATATAACATCCTTATACATAATGCATTTTGTATTGAATATTCTCTGCTCGAAATAGTATGTTTACAGATGTCATTATCTTTGTTATTACCGTTTTAGTTTTTAAAAAATACCGAAAAATTGTGTCACATCAACATTATTCTAAAACATAAAATAAAAAGTAATGATGTGTAAATTATTTTAACAAAATTAATTCAAAATTCCAAAAAAAAACTAATACGTAACACATATAATTTTATAATTAGGAGATTTTATGCATTTTTTAATAAATAGTGACATGAAAATAGTGGATATTGATGACATGTCTCGTCATGATCGAAAAGGTTTTCGAATGATTGATGGGTCGATCCGACCTTCATATGTCCATCGCCACAATGCCCCATTAGTGACTTATTGTTTTTAAACGGATGAAGAATACATCGGAACACATTAATTATGTCTACATCTTACGGCGTGTAAAGATTTTTAAAGCGTACAAGCAATTTATTTTGATTGATATTTTATTGGATAATGCAGTTATAAAGAACATCATTATTTATAATTTAGCATTTTTTGCGCTCGAATCCCTAATAAAAATTGCATTTAATATGGCTGTTCTATTGCAAAAAGGTCGTCAGACTTATTTGTTAACGCAAGGACGCGTTGCTGTCATTAAGAAGTGTGCGTCTTTTGTTTCTTTTCGTAATTTTCGCATAACGCTTTACCGGATCCACGACTCAGCACTTAAATAGATTTTGCTCGTTTCATAGAAAACGTTACGCTTCCCGGGATTTGTTTAACATCCACGAAGTAACATATATTTTAAGCACAAACGTTTAACATTTATTAGAACGTTTATGGTATGTTAAGATACATTCATAACATTATTTATTTATGGTATACATACGACAACATCTTTAGAAATGTCTAATAAAGCTTTTGAGTAAGTAAAAGCATGAAAATTACAATTTAACAACATGAAGCTCGCTTGTAAATTAATTTAAACTTTACGATAAGTAACAACAAAACGGATGACGTTAGAAACTTATTAATATAAAGCTGCACTACCGTAATGAGGCTAGAGAATACTTTCTCAGAAACATAAATAAGTATTTAGTGCGAATTCTTTATTTCGTTTAAATATCGAAAGAAATATTTCATTGCTTTAAGATATATTTCTGCCTAATTTTTTTATTTAGATGCACATGCAGACTATGCAACAGAGTACGTAGAATTATCGTCAAAATATCTTCCAGGAGCGAAACAAAGGAGACGTCCGTTACGCGCCAGACAGACCCATTAAATATTTTTATAAACGGGTCATCGTCAGACGCAAAGGAGAATCGATTAGAAAGAAACCACCAAACTCGCAATGAATTAAATTGGTTCAAGAATATATTCAAGAATATATATTAATAGCAGTGGTAGCCTAGTGGTTAAGAATTCAGCCTCTCACTCCGGGGGTCCTGGGTTCAAATCCATGGCGCGCACC
>DWME01009591.1:0-10808 GCA_018244795.1 Parelbella ahira ahira | reverse complement strand
GCACCGCCCGCGCGCCCCCGCCCGCGCCGCCGCTCGACGAGCCGCCCGACTCTTGGCTGCCCGACGACTCGCCTTCTTCCGGCTTTTAATCAACCACCACAAGTATTGATGGTATTTATCAATTACATGCAACCCTACATTTTAAGTTTTTTATGTCACCATTTTCTTCGCTAGTCGTTACTGAATCGATTAATAGAAATAAAATAGAAATAAAACTAAATGGCAGTGGCTATATTGCGTGAAAATTCACTAACAATGACGTTATATAAAGTACATTATTGACGTACGCACCTGCATCCCCGCAAGGCGCTGCGAGGGGCGCGCCGGCGCCTCGTCCGTGCCCGCCGAGCCCGACGAGTGCGAGCTGCCCGGCGCGCCGCTGGCCGCACCGCCCGCCACGCCGTTCAGCGCGCCGCCCGCCGCGCCGCACACAGTTCCGCTCGCCGCCCCACCGCTTTCCGACACTACTCAAGCGTCATTCAACAACCAGTTATAAATCTATTGTTAGAATGCACAAAGTCAATATTCATAGAAAACTGAACATCTTACATTGTATATTAATGCAAAGCAGATTTAGACTACTGTAAAAGTTTTTAATCCGCCCACAGCTATCAAAACAATTTATTTAATAGAGATTTAATTAACAATTATGTGGATCCGACCTGATAGTACGATACTGTACAATACAATTAATATATTTTTAATGACATTGAGTCTGAATAATGTTACAATAACGATATCCGTGGTACTAACGGTTAGCGTCGTGGTCGTGGTCGTCGGGCGCGTGCTCGGGCGCGAGCGGCGCGGGCAGCGGGAACGCCTCCTCCGGCAGCGTCCAGTCCGCCGCCTCCACGTCCACGTAGTGCGCCGACGCCGCCGACAGCCAGCCCGGGTACTCTGCTGCAACGATACACCTCAGTGTCCTCGTTCGATCTCACGTAATACTTCACTTGTAGGGGACATGACACAAAAAAAAATTCCAAGTGCGTTTATTTTGGCTCTTAACATTGTTAAGTTACTTAAATTGTCCCACCTCTGTTTTACAAAGAATTTAGAAATTTATTATTGTTACAAATCGAAGGAGATTTAATTAGATTTTTGGTAAATCGACAGTAAATGTAGGTATATAGAAAATAAAAATCTAGTAATGTTGTGTGTGCTTTAGAAAAATAATTATAAAAGTAGTACCATACCGTCGTCCCGCTTTGCGAACTTAGCGGGTGGGGTGTAGATAGTGTGCGTAGGTAACCCTAGTACACCGCTGTGCTTGTGCACGCGATTCTCCGCCCACTCCTCCGCCTCCTCCAGCGGTTCCTCCTCCACGGCGCTGACATGATAATATTATGAGAATATAGTTATAATATAAATAGCAAGATCCAGAGTTAAATAGATGAAATTAGACTTGTGGCACCTGTAGGGTGGCGCGGCAGGCAGCGGGTCGGGGCGCGGAGGAGGTGCGGGCGGCGGCGGCGCGGGCGCGCGCTGCGCGGCGGGCTCGGCGGGCGCGCGTGCGCTGTACACCAGCCGCACCACGCTCCACACGTGCGCCACCATGTGCCGCGCGTGGCGCCGCGCCACGGCCGCGTTGTGCTCGGCCAGCACGTGCGGCGGCTGCCCGCGCATGCGGTACTCGCGCGCGCACGCGAACACCGGCGACTCGTCCGCGGTGGGGTGGTGACGCGCCAGCGTGGACGCCGCGCCGCCCGCGAACGCACACTCCAAAGCAGCTTGGGCCGCCGCACTTAACGAGCCGGCGGTGGGTTGCTTGCGACTGGGAATGATCGATAGTAGCTAAATTATTATTTACCGCATGGATGTGAACTCATCTTATAATTTTTATTATTTTCAAACATACTTTAAGGTGGTTCGTTCGAACAGCCGATGTTCATCGATAAATACGTATGGACGTACATTTTTGGTTTTGATGTATCTAAATATGTTCGAGTACGATCTATATAAACTACTTGTATCAGATAGAAAATTATAAGTATTTTAGTTACCCCAATCCGGGCACGTGCCTCTCCGGTAGCGGAGGATGGCCATGAGCATGAGCGTGTGCGGGCGCGGCCAGCGCGGCGGGCGCCGGCGGCGGCGGCGGCGGGGCGGCGGCGAGCAGCGCGGGCAGCGGGCAATCGGGCACGGCGTGCGCCAGCTGGCCGCGCGCCGACACGCACACGCCCTGCGGGTTGGCCCACAGTACCGGATGCGCCGCTTCGTTGAACCGGTGCCGGTATAACGAGCAGTCCTGCGCGCCGTACGCAAACACAATTATAGGAATAGGAATTTCTAAAGCTTGCGTCGTAAATGGGATTGGTTTACGGGTTTTTAGATACAAAATTAGGAACAATAAATATTTATGAATGTTATCGTATTCGTTTTTTAAATGGATGGTTATCAGGTAACAATAGCAACATCTTGTCGTCGTTATATTACTCAAGAGGTACAAGTAACATGTACTTAACATAAACAAAAGATTTGTCATACTCGGCTAGTGGAGAGGAAGACGTAGGGCGAGGCCTGCCACGCGATGGCGGTGGTGACGTCGCGGTGCTCGGCGAAGGTCGCGAGCGGCACGTGTGGGCGACGCACGTCCCACACGTGCACGGCACAGTCCAGCACCAGCGCGCACGACGCCACCTGGAACCTGCACACGGAACGAAGATAACCCTTAATCGATTCTGATATTCCTTCATCCGTTCGCTTCTAACGATGTTCCACAGTATAAAAAGAGGTTGCGTGTATTTGTATTCACTGCTGTACAGTACAGTAGTACTCGTATATTACAAAATGTCCTGTAGAAGGCGTGATTCGCAGATCGAACAAAAATGGAACACAGTAAGAAAATATATTATTTCCGCATGCCTCTTATCAATTCTATAGTTTAATGTATAGTTTAGTTTTCTCATAGAGTAGTTAAAATAATCAATGCGGTCGTGACAGATTTTACAGGTTTTTTTAAGAATATTATAAAGCCTGATAAGATCTTAATAACAAGGAATTATTTTAAAAATACACATAATTTCGACACTTTTCTTTCACACATCACGAAAGAGATTCGAATAAAGAATTTTCATGAAAAGTATTTTCTAAACTTACACTTATTTTGCTTGTTTACTTACTTGGACTTAGTTAACATATTCAGCAAACAAAGGTAAAAAAATATTTATTTTATTATAACTTCTTACCTCTTCTGAGGTCGCCATTTCACGTGGCCTACTGATGCAATGGTGTATATAGTGTGCTCTAAGTTGGGTTTCGCATGGATGTCCCACACCTGAAAACAACTTAAAATCACTAATCCAGGTCAAAACGGTCTCCACCCACCCCTCCGCCCCTTTTTAAGTAAAGCCATAATAAACAGTCGATCATCGTTGAATATAAAAATGATAAAAATTATTAGTATTGTCATCAGTCACAATGAAAAGGTGTACCTACAAAACAATGAGGAGAAATGATAAAAGCTTTACTATAAAATTTTTATCGCTACAAACTCGTAATGATAATGAACCGTTTGTCGCACAGACGACAAATTATTCTACATTGCATTTACATACAATAGCAATAATGAGCACATTTGCATGTCGACCCTGCGTGGTCGATAACAATGGCGATAGTAGCCACCAGTAGATTATACATTAATATGAATAATTCAACAACTAGACGCGGCCAGACGGAGTTATCTGCGCTGACCCACATTCAAGCGCACGCTGCTGACATGACGACAGATTACACATAACACACATTCCTTATAATATTAGCCTAACATACATAACTCTATATAATAATTATGAGTTGATCAACAAACTTTGTACCTATACATATTCATCACAAGCTCTCTGTACTGCCGTTACCAGCCTTGTTTTTAAATCAACTTGTATTCTGTGCAGTCTTTTTTGAAGGATGTGAACAGTAGAATATGCTGTTACAAGAGATATCATAATCATCCTTAAGTCATCCAATGCTTAGACAAATGTGATTTATTTCTAGGTCGTTTGACAATTTGACAATATGATCCAGGCGACGGCTGTTGGGATGTTTCATTATCATCGTCATCATCAGCCTCGTTCTATTCACTGCTTGATATATACTTTCCTGACAGCACGCCATTGGTTTCTATCAGCTCTTCGCATCCAACCTCCGCCAGGCACTATATTATATCGTCACTCAATCTAGCAGAGACGTTTCGCATGCTAATTTGATTCGCAATCACCACCAAGTAGGTCGAACAGCACGGTCCCGTACCTTGATGGTCTTGTCGCGGGAGGCGGTGGCCAGCCAGGGCACGTCGGGGTGCCAGTCGCAGGCGAACACGGGCCCCGAGTGCGCCGTGAACTGGTGCAACGCGCGCTCGTGGCGGCGCGCGTCCCACACCTGCACCGTGCCGTTCTCCGACACGGCCGCAAACGCGTGCGCGTGCTCCAGGTGCGGGCTGAACTGCACGTCGCGGATCGACTCCGTGTTGCTGCACCACAGTCAGATATTTGTTTATTCTTATATTTTAATAAACGAAACCTATTATTCTTATTACATTTTGTATTAAGCATGTATTATGTGTTAAGTATATATCATATAATTATACATACATATTACACTAGGTATTTCAATGTATGATAACTGAGTAAGGAAAGAAACAATTATAAAATAATTTAATATTTCACAGTTGCAGTTTTGTACTTTGTTTAATAAGTTTAATATTAACATTGTACATACCTGATGAACGTTCTAGCGACCTCCTTCATGCGGAGATCGAAACATTTCATCATGCCATCTTGTGAACCAGATATCAACAGAGCTGGGTCTGTTAGGTGAAAGCTGACCTGTCCGCAAATAAATTGTTTTTTTAATTTGCAATACATTTGAAACAAGCAGACTGCTGTCACATTATAATGGTTATATTAATTTTGTGATGAAGCAAGACGGAATTGATATAAATAAAACTGTTATGTAAATAAAATCCTTTCAAAACCTAGATGTTGTTTTATTTCTATAGAAATATACTCAATTTATATTGGCATACATCAGGTTCTGTGTCAAACTTATATATACCAGAATCAGTGTGACCTGACCAGAATGAGATCAGCCAAGTCAAGACACTGCCACCCAAAAACCTTAACTATGTTTTTACAACTCTAGACTTTGTAACCAAAACCTGACACCAGGCCATAAAATATTGTTATATATGACTTATCTTTTTCCTAAACAAATAATAATCGTTGGTTTGCAAACCTTATTAACAGTTCTTTTGTGGTCTGAGAAGACATGCTCCTGCTTAGACCGACCTGAGCGACCCAGATTCCACACCACCACTGCCCCATTAGTGGCTGCTGTTGCAAGGGTGTTCTCTATAACAAATTTGTTTATTAATCTTTAAAATTGTAATATTTCAGACCATAACTATGAGCACTTATGACATGATTGATAGCTATTAACTACACACTATAAAAACAGATGAAGCTAATTATGTACTGAATGTATGTGCATTTCAAGTTATTATAATAATAATATAGTGAGACAACTCCACATTCAGACACATGGTCCCATAGAACGCAACAAGATACTGGATATGTATCAGATATATGGCAATGACTCACCCCCTATGCAATTAGGTATATAACTATGAAAAAGGGAGGTATTCACTCTATTATTCTATCCTTTCCGGGAAATACAGATGTGAAGTAATGTTATTATTTTCAATACTAATGAATATGACACATAATTAAAATAGCACTATAAAATTTACCACTTTCGCTACTGCTGTTAAAGTAGTAAGTTAGGACAAAAAACCTCAAAACCCATAATGTAAACTAATATGTATTATGTGTATATAAACTCAAACTTACCTTCAATAGAACTCCAAGCAACATCAATGGAAGAGAAATTGAGGTTCAAGTTTTTCCCCACTCGAAGGTTGCATACCTCTGAAAATTCGTTTTCTCCTATCGAAAATACTTTGAACACTGTAAATACAAAGAAAGTACATTTTAACCAAATAATACAAATAGTTACATATATTTAGATGTATTTTTTAAAGTTTACCATTTCTTCCGGCTATAACTACTTGTGTGCAGTCCTTATTAAGAGCCAGAGCATTAGCAGGTCCCTCTTGAGAGACACATATTGTATTCGAAGGAATCATCGTAGTAATTAATGATCTAGATTCATCGTGTGGTAAACAAAGTGTTTTGCTTTCGGTAATTTTATAATTAGAATAGAAAATTTGAGCAGATCACATTTTCTGACATATAAATTTAGTGCGCTTTTCTATGCGTTATCAGGACATTTTAGTAACTGTTTAATATTTTTTTATTATAAATGACACGGAAATATTTCATTATTAAATATTACGTCTAACCATTGTTCACGATCCGTCATATTGCAATGTGTCAATGTCATGAACAATCAGTTGATTGTCAACATCAAAGCCCTATTTTAAAAGTTCCACTTAATGATTGTAACTCCCAAAATACTTCTCAACCTTATTACAACATGTAAAAGCCAACGATTAAAACTTTATCTATTAGCAATTGCCGATTACATTTTAGCGATCTCTTATATGTATATAGTTTTTACTGTTATATCTCAACATTGTTCATGTAATGGAAATATAACATTGTGTGTCTTTCGAGCGGTTCGTTTTCTGTTGATATTCGGTGGCATATGGTATTATTCTTGTCAAAATGACAATTATTGTCAATCGAAAAATATTACGAAGGAATTAAATACAATTTGTAGATGGTGTCGTAAATTGGCAAATATGTATAATTCATTATTGAAGCATACATAATGGGCTTAAATTTTTAACGTGTAATACGTATTACTGCGATTATAGAAACTATATACAATGGACGGCGGAGACCGTATATTGGTAGCCGCTGGTCTGACCGCAGCCGTTGTTGTTGGAGCGTTCGTTCTGTGGGGTCCGGGCGGGGCCCCGAAAGTTCGCAAACGCCGCGGGCAGATTGCTGGACTACAAAACTTAGGTCGCACATGTTTCTTGAACACGCTGCTGCAGGCGTTAGCCGCTTGCCCTACATTCATAGAATGGCTTCGAAAATACGCAAAATCCGATGGACACAACAGTATGATTACAACGCTGTATACTGTTATTGAAGGTAAGTCAAGTTATGTGGTAGGTGGGCTCGAAGCCTATAGCTTAATAAAAAAATTATTAAAGCTACCATGTGTTTTAATAAAATTTGCTCATTCATCATGCTGTACAGGTGCGTTGCAGACTCTCGTTTCTCACTGTAATGCAATATACATCTTATCTGCCTTGACTCTTTAATTGTTCTGACAGGCAGATTGGCCATTCGTTGGTAAGTGGTCATTATCACCTATGTAAATTTGCAATATCCCAGGAGTGGCCAATGCTCTGCTGGCTTCAACTGAGAATACATTGTCTAGTTTTCTTGAAGAAATATCATAGTATACTGTTCATATTTGTTGAAGTTATAATAAAATTGTTTATCAATGTGTTTTGTTACAAGATGTCTGTAAAACAATTTTGAAAGAATATTATTTGTAGCATTATCAAATTTCATTTGTATGTAATTGTTTCAAACAGTGGTAAATGGTACACATGAATCAGCCCGAGGCACCCCTGTATGTCCTCTTGGAGTGCTGCAGGCCCTGAGGGCAGCTGGCTGGGTCGTACCAGCTGACCAGCATGATGCACATGAATTGCTCCATGTGTTATTGTCTTGCATTGAAGAGGAGACTACTGCTATGGCTAAGAAGGTAAGATGATTTGTAATGAAGTAATACACAATTCTGGCATTTTGATCTTGAATAATTCTTTCTTAATTCATACAGTAAAAATATTGGAAGTTAAATAATTTGTAATGTATGTATGTGTTATAGCTGAATTATAAAGTTTAGTAGATTTTTTAAATTATTTATTCCCTATTGTTGACCTATAGCTATGGTCCAATACCTATAGCTGGGTTAGGTTACTGGTGCAACCCCCTTTACAAAAAATGTAAAAACATTAAATATCAAATGCTGTAATGGAGAAAGAAAACTTTTTGAGGAAACCTGCACACCTGTTCATAATAATTTTCTTAAGGGTGTGTAATATATGTGACAGACTATGACCTTAATCCTCCTCACTCTGAGTGTAGAATAATAAATAAAATTTAGAACAGTAGAATGATAAAAGATTTGATGATGCTGATGATGTAAGGTATTATTATTTGCAGCCTGGTTGCCTATCAGACGCCTTAGGGCTAGGCGGGCGCGCCTGGTCCGCACTCGCCTCGCCAGCGTCTCCGCCCGCCGCCCCGCTGTCGCTGCGCCCCGACACTGGCGAGTCTATGTCGCGCCCGCCGCGACCCGCGTCCGCCGCACCGTCTGGCGAGCCCGACCTTGTTGACCCTGGTGAGTTCTTGCGTAATTTAGTGAGGTGTAATAAGATCTACATGCGAGAAGAGTATCATTGCGGTTTTTAGATCGAATTAATCTTCATTTTATTTATAGATAATTACATATTGTGTGGGTATTTATGTATATGTATTTGTACTTGTAATCAATATGTCTATCTTTGATCTTGCTGTGCATATGTTTGATTCACAGCTTACGCACTTTTAATATTAGTACCGTGTGGTGGAGATCGAGTTTTGCTTGGTACAGCTCGAGATTTTAATTACTGATAATTTCGATAGTATATCTCGATAATAAATTTTTCAATAAATATAAGTTTTATCGGTAAAATTGAAGGTGTCTGGAAATGAAACCCTAATAAATCAATTCCTTGATGGGAAAATCCCCCTAATCTGTAAATTTTATGAAAGTAGAGTGATTTTTGAGAAATTTTTACTTGCCCAATTTTAATGATCCTTTAGTAGGATATGTTACATTTGTGTTAACAAAGATTTATACATAATTATATGGAAATGTTGATGAACATTCGAATCCCGCAGAACCGGCGCCAGAGCCGGCGCGGCTGTCGAAGCTGCCCCGCGGCGTGTCGCGCTCGTTCTGCCACCTGAGCGCGGCGGGGCGGCGCTGGCCCGCGCCCGCCGCGCCGCGCGCGCCCCCCGCGCCGCCCTTCCGCGGCACGCTCGCGTCGCGCACACAGTGCACCGTTTGCTCCGCTAAGGTAAGTTATATGGTCCAACTAAGGTACTATAGTGTACAACAGAGATAGCTTTCCGCATTACTGAATGTGGCGTCTTAGTCGCCATTATAAACCATTTAGGTAAGCCCTATCAACAAAACATCAGGACCTAGGTAGTAGCAACTCAGCTGCATATTGAATTAACAAATAATTCGTATACTCATTCGTACGATAATGCACAAAACGACAACATGACGACAATTGCACGTTCAAATAAAATTTGGGCATCGATGATTAAAAAAAAACCTAATCTGTTTTCTATTCAATATAATATGTATGAAGTACCTACTTTTAAAGTTATACAGAATTAATGAGCGTTACGTGTGCAGATTTTATTTTACAACCTAGATATTTTCAAGGAAAAACTGACAAGTCCCGCTCATTTTCGTATTTCTTATCATAGTTTTAATGATTATATTTTACGATATAGTATTGTTTATTGCATAGATAATTATGTATATACTTGTGAAGTGTCTGTACATGCATCGGTATGGTTTTTATGGTAATTTTTACGTTCCACAGAGCCCCATTCGTTACGACAAATTCGACAGTATTTCATTACCCATGACGAGTTCCAACGCAGGACTCAGTGGCACGTACAGTTTATCTGGTAAGAAGTATAATTATTATTGAATTATATCAAACTTCTTCTTGAAACTTTGTTGTAAATTTTCATTATTCATATATTTTTTCAACATTCCTTTTATTTAAAAAGTACACTAAATAAAAATATTCCTAGTCAGATACATGAGATTATGAGAATCTGAAAGAGACGTTTCAGCTTTCTTCTTAAATAAAAAATTTAAAAATTGATTTTGTGCCTTTTTATTTGTAAGCATGTATCTCATGTATTTTATATTCTTTTTAGGTTTATTGCGCGCTTTCACAGCACCCGAATTAGTTAAGGGGGTGCGTTGTGCCAAGTGCAGCCCTGAGACTGAGTCGGTGCCCGGAGCGTCCAGCACGCCGGTCCCCGAACATGGCTACACTAAACATATTAAAACTGTTAGCTTTGGGAAGGTGATCATTTTGTATACATATACATTATGTATATTTCTTGAGCGTAGTTTTAATATTTGAGGCTATACAGCTACTCTGATCCTGCATTCACATCCTATTCGAATTTAATAAGTATGATTGTACCGCATTGTGTGCCCTAAAATGCTTGAGAAGTATCGAGGTACATTTGGTAATTTGTCTTTTTGTTTTTCTGAATTTTATCACTGAGTTGGTTGAGGTGCATATTTTAATCTATAATTGTTATCGAGTATTATAATTGCAACGTTTTTCGTAAAAGTAACGGTTCGGTCCGGCAGCTGCCGACGTGCCTGTGCCTGCACGTGGGCCGCGTGCAGTGGGCGGGCGGCGCGCTCAGCAAGCGTGGCGACTTCGTGGCCTTCCCCGAGACGCTCTCCGTCGCGCCCTACGCCATGGTGCAGCGCCCACAGGTAGCACTAATAGTACTTCCGTAACATATGCTGCCGCCCCTCTGTTACTCAGCACACCATCACTGATCCCCGTGTTTGCACTGTGAAGCTTATAAAATATTTGTTTCGGTTATCAAACTGAGATGAATGCTAGAATTGCATAAAATTCGATTTTTGCTTCCTGGTGATTTCGATACACCGCTGAGTGATTAGATTAAAGAAAAAGATTAGATTACGGTAAGTAAGTGCAGAGGAAGGCCAGCGGT
>DWME01009590.1:0-10809 GCA_018244795.1 Parelbella ahira ahira | reverse complement strand
TTAAAATTATTTTCTAGTTTTTAGGTTGATTAGCAATAAAAGCGTATTTTTTAGTTTTTTTAAACTATTATTTATTAACGATACCGAATAAGAACGAGAGAAAGAATGTTCAGTTTACAGAACCCAACATACCAATTGAAATTGCGGCACATCTTCCATATTAAAAACATTACGCGAAAATCACTTCCAATTGTAATTTTAAAAGTTTGACGCTTTCCGTACTAAAATGTAAAACCCTAAAATTCCTCTAGTGCACAGTACATGTATAAGCACAGTTCCAAAATAGACGTGTTCTACGAAATACGCTGGTACGTTTTTTGTTAGTCCTTTGTGTTGTCCTGTGTGTGGATTTTAATAACAATCCGACAATTGTCTCGGAGTCACGTCCGACCCGTCTCTTGTTATGTAATGGAGACGACGTGAATATTTTATCATGCATCTTTTATTTTGATCGTTTGACCGGTTGGATACGTCTTTCTGCTTGCTGCTACGGCTCTAAACGCTCATTACATCAGGAGATTACGATTTACGTATCGTTTTAAACTCCACGTCAGTTCTTAGGATGTTAAATGGTTTATCCGCATAGAATGGTTTATGGAGAAATATTGCAAGATTAGCGCTCATCACACAAATATTTATTCTGAATAGGAATCAAACCTACAAGCCCCGGTGCAACAGTCAGATTCACTAGCCACTGATCGACGAGCCAGTCAAGGTAATGAGTTGTTTCAATAATTACGTTAATCATTTCAATTTGGCAAAGCGAGAGAGTCAATAGGCTGTAGTGCACGGATAGCCGAGCCTGTTCACGGATGAAGGAGGTCGCAGCATTGTGTATTGTTCGACCGCGAAGGGCACTTCCGCTCTTCCCGTGCCACGCGACCGTGAATGATTGGACGCCATTCAAACCAACTTCCGAAACGTATTTTCGCCACGCTAATAAACGTCCTTCCTCATTGTTCCCTGATCATTGTTAGTTTTTTCTGCTAATAATTTCCTTACTAAAAGCTACGATACACCGTACTTACTGTCTAGGTAAAATAATGCCTAATATATATTACTGTTTATAAGTATACCTATTCAATTTCGTGATAAATATAAGTTTGGATTAAAAAAACGCTGTTCGATTGAAGTTGAATTTCAGTTAATCATATACCATACAGGTAATTATTTAAGGCTCTTTAGTTATAAACGAGACCTATATACAATTAATATGCAAATGAAGGCTCGCAAGTTTAAAATTCTAAATTGTCTATAAATCGGGCAATTCGATCTCGTTCAATTACCACGGATAAAAAATATTGTAGTTATTATTAATAGAAAAAAATATTCTGTTTTAAATTTCCCTTCATCTGGTCCTGATTGTTTTATTTGGCTCAGTATGTGGAATTGTGTTTTTTTTAATATACAACCGGGTTTATTGATTTGTAGTCGTTGAAGTGCAGCCGTCGTTTGGTATCCAATTTGTGAAGGATCCGTTTTACGACATGCGGTACGATCTGAGTTGCCACTGGAGGCTTTGCCGGGTTTACAGTGGCGGGCGTGGACTTTTACGATTAGGTTAGTTGGAATGTCGAGTTGATTTCGGTGCAGGTAATAATGTGGATGAAGAAATAAAAAAAAGAAAACAATAAACCGAATCGCAAACGACAGGTTGAAACTTTCAACTTGAAAGTATCAAGATCGAAATACTAACAATGTTTTTTTCCTATAAAATTGAACAGAAGATGATTGTACGTTTTTACTTGTAGTGATTTAGATGAAATGTTAGAACCCAAAGATGCATTCAATTACGCCTAGATAAACCGTCACAGCAAAAACCAAATCGTGAACAAAAGCTGTAACACATAAATTTCAATTCCAATCCAATAATGGCACCGATGCAATTTTGAAAGAGACGCAACAATGAAATCAAAACTAACTCCGAGTAATGACATCCAAATTGAAAAGGATAAGGGGACGAAATGAGAAACAAAAAAAACACAAAGTGAAACAGTATCGAAACTATCACGTAACAAATACAAATGAGTAGTGAACGTGACGAACGACTGTGGAAGTGTTTGAATAACGACACGACAGACAGAGCGCTACAGTCACTATGTGGATTTTAATTGCAAAGAAATCGAATATTTACACATATTACTTCATATGAGCAGCCAAGTCCAGTGATTTCGATTCGATACGAGGTCTGAGATTTACTCCCTGGCACATGTGTTTGGAAATTAAATATTGCTTTCTGTAACGACTAAGTACAACATTTTAACGAAACCTAACCACCAAGAGTTTATCGCCGTAATGTTCTCCATAAGATTCCATAATGTTCTCCATAAGGCCTGTGAACTTTGTTAATCTGGACTTGGCCAGCATGGCTAAACTTTTAACTTTTAACCTTAACAGGTTTATTGTAAGACAAAATGTGGTTTGAATTAATTGCCCTAATTATCAAACAATTGGTGTGATTAAAAACAATGCTATGAATAGTCGCCAATTGAAATAGTCGCAAATCAAAATATACAAATGAAGATGTTAGATAAATATAGAATATGTAATATTTTTTAACAAAATTGGCAAATTGAGAAGTAACAACAAAGCTTTGCATCGAAACGATTAACTTGTAAATTCTGCAGGCAGCCGGCCAACAGATAGTTTGCTGAAAGTTGTGATTTATTCAATTTAATCGCTTGTCGGACTCGCTTAATTTATTAGTTTGGTTAGCTTACGAGATTTATTTGTTTGCTTTCGTTATTAAACTCTTTTATTTTCGACAGCTTTTAAAACGCTTGTTTTTGTGAAACAAAAGTAATAATGATTATTATGAATTAATCAATCTAATATTGGCTAGAAGTAGAATCTAGAAATGACACACAAGTGAAAATTAAGTAAGTATACAAAAACTATTAAAAAACCGAAAAACATGCAAAATTAGTAACGTGTAAAAAATCTTAAAGTATGAATAAAACACTTAACGAGGAGGCGTTTTTAGCTCACTGTATTCCCGAGAATAACATTAATAGCCTTTTAACTCATTCTTGACGTTCATAAACTGACCGCTGCTTACGGACCCGTCAAAACGCGTCAACGCTTGACATAAAACTCGTAGCTGTTTTGAAAATGTGAAACTTTAATAACGTATAATTTACCGTATATTCGCACCTACTGCGCCCGGTTCCTCCATTATTCCACCCGCAGCCGAAGAGCCATAACTAATAACTTCTGAACATATTCTCGACGCTACGGACACGCCCCTTTTAGTAAATCTTCGCATGAACGCAATATACATAATTGTTAATTTGCAGAATGATTGATTAATCGAATTATTTATTTATTACAACAAATTTCCTAGTACCTACATTATATTGAGCTAGTAATTGTAGGATTGATGAAAGTTTATACTAGATGAAAGTTTCTGAAATAATAACTTACTTACTTTGTATAATTTGGTAGGAGCTTTACACGATACCACTGCATTCTAGACTCCCAAGGGTAGCACAAGTTCTATATATCGTATTGTTTAAGCCCAAGACGAAGATACACCGGTCACGATTTCTATTTGCTCCGTTTTTAATTTATTATCATTATCAACTCGGGCAATCTATTAGAATTTATTCGCAGTATTCCTCGGGCAGTAATTGTTTATCGCGCTTTCATACTTCATAACACTAATAATAATAATAATAAATTAGTTTTATATATGGTGGAATTGCAGTGTAAGATTGTTTTATAGGCGTATAGTATTTCACGCAAATTGATTATGGAGTGTTGTTAAAAAAATGCTGGCGTAGTTTCACTTTTTAATCATCATTACTAGATATTATTAATGTTTGTGTCAATAAAAAAGGTCTTACGTCTTATCGAAAAAGTCCACTAAAATATATAACTGTAGTTATTCCTAAGCAAACGAAAATAAGAGGATAACGCATATGAAACGAAATGCATGTAAAGGTGGTAGTGACCATGATTGCGAACGCAAGTAGAAGGTGTGCAGTAATGCAGTCAAAGCTCATAACCCGTCTGCAATTGGAATTCGACTAAGTTCACTGCAGCAAAACAACAGGCAGGACCGGGTTGAGAGACCGGATTCAGAAATCATATGGAAGGGGAGACTTCGCCCGTTATTATTCACAATTCCTGCGACGATATTGCAAGTAGAACTGCGTTATCCATGTAGAAGTTAGGTTCCGACGAATGCTGAGATATAGAATTTAACTGAGTATTAATGTTATAAAATATCGGGCACTGTTCATGGCGAAAATCCAATTCTTTACAAGTAAGGAAAATTCTGGAAATAATCAGGAATGGGTGTATTTACATATGCATAATAACATTCATACATTAAATATCTAAAAACACACAAAACTAAGAACTTCAATTATAAATGAAGGGACATCTAAGAACTAACCAGCGCGCTAGTCGACAGGTCAGCGAACGGCCTTCTAAGTATCTACCTCAAAGTGTCGTAGTTTTATTTCTTTAGAACGAAACTCTAGAGCAAGATATTAGCATCGTTAGCATAAAACTCTAGAGCAACATACAGAATCGATGCGTTTAGTCGCATTGAGAATCACCGCAACGCATGCAGATGTGCTAGACGTTATTGTAACGAGCGCGGGGCGGCGGCTCGTTGATTATTTATGAGACGCGAAAGCCGCACCCATCGCGCAGTTGAGACATGTTATGATACCATTAATGACGAAACATGTCAACGTATTTAAATTTAATAACAGGCCCTATGCCGTTTTTACCCAAATGCAAATATTAGTTACACATAATGTTAGATGAAAGAAAAAAGTGAGAACGGAAAATATTATACACTATAATGGTGATAAAATGATCAAAGCAGATGACGAATTGTGAATTAAATATTCTGTTTGTGATATATATTTCCCAACACTAATAAGTACGTCAAATAATGATGATTTATTAAATTAAAATATATCGTCGTCATCGTCCTCAATCCTAATGACGTGTCGTTTTTGGACATTAGTTTTAGTACTGCAATTGGAATCAATAAGCGTATTAAATAACGCCTCTTATTATGTTTAGATATTAGGCAGTCGGTGTCCTCTACCTGTCTGGTAAGGGCCCTGGCGTGACGATATTGCAATTATAATAGCTACAATTCGTGGTGACGTCAATCAGTCAATTTCATATTATAATTATGAGACCGATTTTAATAAGCAATTTAAGATTCATTGTAAACCCAACATTGACACACTTTAGGAGGGACGTTTACAAGATGGTCAGGTGTAATTGGAACTTACATGTCGGTCGTGACCTATTCGGTCTTGTCAAGGGTATCCAAGGCCTCTGTGGTGGCAGTGTGGCGGTAACTGAAACAAAAAAGGAATAAAATTATTCAAGCGAACATGTGACAAGGCGTACGTCTCGACAAGACACGTTGCAATTTGCTGGAATTCTAAATATGGCAAAACCTTGAATGATTAAGTTGGTAAAACGCATTCTAAAGTCGAACGAGTAGTTAAATTCATAAAATAAATAAATCACCGAGAGAATTACTGAATAGTAATAAAAAGTTAATGAAAAAAATGAAAAGGAAGGCTTGGCAGGTGTACTTGTTGAAGATGACTGATGGGGCGAGTAACTTGCAAATACGTGCCCCCATTACAATTACAGTTGATTGCTTTTTGTTCAATTTATATATTATTCGCTGTGAAAACTCAGTCGAAATGGAGGAACAATTTGAAGAAGCTTCAACGGCGACGCTTTCTGTTGCCGACCGGTAAAAAAGTAATTTGCGATGTTCGGCAAAAAGAGACCGTTACTGTTGTAATCGTCAATCGTGCGTGTGTATTCCAAGAATCGCAACCTAAATCTCTACAATCGATCAAAATTCAAATATTTGCACACCGAACAACAATTTCTCACTTCATTTTCTATACTATGTAGCTACTTAATATCGGAAATTGTCAATCATTATAATTCTGGGTCGGGCGAACTTTCCAAAAAAATCTTTTATATCGTTCTGTTATGTTTAAGTAGCGATATGTTCAGTCGGGCGAAAAAATCATCAAACATTCGGAACAGGCGGAGATTCCTACAATCCGGTATAACGTCGAGATTGATATAAAACAACAATTTGTTCATGGCGATTTACATACAAAACAAATAATAATGAATCTCATAGTGTTCATTAAATCTGAAGAAAATAATTTAGAGCAATGCCAGTGAAAGATATTGTGATTCGATAGTAATGGAGACCGCCAAGCGTGTATTTTTACAATAAAGAAAAATCACATTCTATCGTCAATATCTGGAGTAGGTATTGGTTACCGATGAATAGAACTTACACGAGCAATTAGGTCAAATATAATGGATTGCTAGTTAGTTAGTAGATTGCTAGATATGTACATATAAATAAGACTTGGCATAAGAAACTGTCAGTAAGACCGTGACGAATACAAAAACGGTCGCTTTGACGTGAGGGAGACCAAGAGACAGAGAGAGATGGAGAGAGAGAGAGAAAAAAACAGCGGCGAACCAAAGGAGCCGGTTCATTAACACACTACTAGTATTGTTGAAGCGAATTAATCAACGCAGGCGTAGCGTGTCATGATTCTAATGGACGACCGTAATTCTTCAAAGCAGATCAATGGAGCTTAATAGACGGGCCACTTGTCCGAGAGCGTTGCGACGATGTTGACATGCCATCCAGCACAGTACATTATATAATTTATCAGCTATCGGAGTTTTGTACCGACGCTCGTCCGGATGGGACTTGATGATGATGAATCAGAGTATGAGCGATGTCTAGCTACGTATACGGTCACAGAATCACTGATATCATAAGAAAAGCTGGGTTAAAGCTTATGTTTTATTTATACGCAATGAATAAATACATTTTATCATTTGTGAAGTGAAAATATCATCGTCGCCAGACAATTTGATTCTGAATACAGGTTAGAAGAAAAAAAATCAGAAAGAGTATATTCTGGGTAAACAACAGTACGGTGGCAAGAGTAGGTACCTATAGTAACTCTTGTCGAAAAAAATTATGGGTCTAAAAAACTGCTAAGAAATATATGTGTATGTACTGACAGAGATCCGCCTCATTGATTGTACTAAAAATATTAAGCTTAAAAGACTAGGTATACTTTTATACTATAGCTTTACTGACGTGCTAAGATTGGCTAGACACATGTCTGCGCTCATTCTAGCAAACATACATAAATACATATAGAAAAATAGTAACATATATAAAATGAGTGCTGAACAAAAATAAATCATTTCAACTTGACCTAAGCCTGATACGATGGTGGATAAGATAATGTGTTTGTTATAGTGTACGCGGTGCGCTCTCCAGGCGCACGGCCGGCCACACTCTGCATCTTGCTGTGTTATGTTAATGTTGATAGATTGCCGCTGTAGCGGGACTGATGGTGTGAACACACTTTTTTGTATAATAATATTTAAACGCGAGCAAGTCTCGTGAAAAAAAGTTAGTCATGATCGTCAATATAATGGGAAACGAATATAATATAACCGTCCGGCTAGCTGCGGACAGCGGCCGCTTGAAGTCTTCGAAATATTTGGTTTAGATACTCTCAGCGAACATTGACACATACGTATATACTATATTTTGCTGCATTTATCATTTTTCACTTTATTCTAGGCGTTTCACATTTTCTCTCAACGTGAGGTTCTTCGATATGCTATCATTATTCAAAAGAGTTTGTGGGGATTCATTGAAACCTACATTGTTGATTTACTTTAAATTTTCCATAGACGATCATTTTTTATTCCATTGATATGTAGGTGATGTCTACGTAAATTCCCAAAAACATGATTTTTTATTGGGTAATATTTATTAAGACGATGACGATGAATCATACTGTACTAATATATATATAAGCACGTTATAAATAACTCTGTAGTAGAGTTTATGTATGTATTAGCACTAGTTGTTACTTGCAGCTTCATTCGCGCGGAAACCATGATAATCTTTAATCCGTCTAGTAGTGGTTGATTCCGTTGAAGAGTGTTTTATATATTTAATTTCCTGTGGCAAGAGTAACATGTGCCCTACGACGATATAATGGACAGTCAATTAAAAATCATAAAATAGCAATAAAATTGATATGAAAATTAAAGACGCATCACAGTCAATATCTATATTTATCTTAATTTTAATTCTAAATGTTGTAAAAATAAAAGTTACAACTATAAAAGCATAATCTTCGTTAATTATACGAAAATATTCAAATGTTGATGATCAGTTTGACGAACTTGAGATTCTATGTACATTTTAATTAGATTACCCAAACGAGATCACTAAGATTTTATCGCGATGCAAATGTTGAGGATTGACCATGATTGCAACCAACGGTGTTACCTTTCCAGTCGTCCGTCTGCGGCCGAAGAAAAATGCAAATTGAGCTATAAATTTAAATATTGCTTTTTAACTTGACGGAGTACCGAGATAGAAGCTGATTAAAATCCGTATAAGTTCATGCCGTAATACATACATACATATGCAAGAAAGAATCCAACAGGATAATAAGAGCAATGGCGATGTTATTGTTGGAGTAACGAGAGAGGCTGCAGCATCTGATATCGTTAATCTTGATAAAGCTCAGAGGCTGACCACTGTGTGAGCGCACACGATCTCTCGACGCTCATTGCTCTCGCGTTGTCAGATGCCGTCCGACTAATTAATCGAATGATACCGGACGATGATCACGCGTTTCCGAGATCAACGGTCAATGGCTGTGAGATTCAAAAGTGAAATGCTAAATGGATCAGAACAAATTCGGTTAGTGTCCTCATAAATAATGATGATGCTAATAAAAGCATAGTCGATAATAGTGATGACAGAAATTTTAGGTGATTACTTATTGAGATGTATTTTTTTCTGGATCATTTTGTTCATGAACCATTAGTCAACATAAATTAAATAACCGAAAAATTATAATGTTACATTTAAAAAGGCACTTATAGATTTTCGTGATTTAGTTGAGTCATGTGACGATAGAATATAGTGGTAGCGTGTATAGATTCATGAAACCCATCAGTAAGCGGGCGCGGCGGCGAGGCGGCGCGGGCGTCACCTCATTACACTTTGTAATTAGGGCCGTGGGCCGACGCTCCGGCCCTGCACTAAATCACGACAAGCTTAACATGCGCGACCGGCGTCTCCAAACGGGCATAAAGCACAACACAATGCCCGTTTATGGATGTGTTATTGAATATCAAAAAGCTAAAAAAAGGGTCCGTCTGACGGTGCACAGATTCTCTTTACATATCTCCAAACAATGAACGGTTGATTTACATTTACACTATGCGATTTGGGTGGATGGAACTGAAACAAGATTTCCCAATGCCGTCCAACGTGAAACACGAAGAATCGGAACAAGGACTTTGGATCTAATTAGGGAGAGATAGGGTTGATACGTCTTCGCTAAAGCCACTTTCACACCGATGAGCACCATCGTTCATCTCGTCTCACAGCTTCCGACAGTGCTAACAAGAGGTGGCGACGGTGGTGGCATTAGAGGCAACACACTCGGCGTGTCGAGTGAAAGTCGAGTGAGCACTAGATCGGCCGAAGGTGATAAACATCGGCACGCTCTTCACATTGTTCGCGCTCCGATACACGAGATAAGGCTTTCTCCGCTCGTCTCCGGAGAGCTACCGTGAGAACGTATCGTATGATATGACTCGACGTTCGTTAAACAGAGGCCTCTTTATCCGAGATGCAATCTGCACAAACAACTTCTCGTTCATTCAGCTCATCCGAGAAAGGAATTCGATATCACCGAGCGCAACTTGGCAGCTATTTCTGTACCTTTGACTCGCGCAACTGCGGCGGCATAATGAGATTAGAGCACAAATGGAGTGCACATTTTTAAAGCGCAATAGTTATGAATAAATGCAAATAAAAAGATGGAGCAGAGCCACAGCAATATGATAAACACGAGACGTGGAGAGTCAGCGGGGTTAATCAATTCGAAATGCAAATATTTTTAGTCCGTTGAGTACAGCATCTTCGCCAGACGTCGAGGAGCCGATCGACCGAGAACCGGTATCAGTAATGTGATATCATATTCTAGAGCAAAAACTATACAAGCCTGTTTCTGTGCAGCTGAAAGTATGGAGATGAGCACCGTTATGCACATACACATACAATAATAGGTTATGGAGATACCGGTTATTTGCCGTATCTGATATGTTTAAAGGCTTGCTAACATTTAGCCGAACAAATAAAAAACGCGTAGGCAACTTATCTATGACCGTTATTGATGAAAATCTTAAGGTCTCTAAATTATATTCATGATATAATCTCTACCTGTTGGAGTGGAATTTTGGTTGTGGCTGATACAAATAAATTAATGATAATTTCGGGTCGTTTCCGGTGGCTAATTTATTATGAACACATCACTTTAGTTGCAAACAATCTGACAACGAGATGAACAGCGAGGATAATGGAGCCAGAACGCCGATCAAATCGGAACATCTGTTAAAACACGTTGCGGTCGGAGCCACCTTTGTACGGCCAACGAATACTAAACGTCAGAATATACGTATTAGGAAAAATGTTAAAGAAATCTTAGCAGGATAACGTCTAAGAGTGTTTTCGGGATTCAGTTGTCAGTAATGGTATGGTCTGCTAGAAAACGTATTTATTAACTCTAAATTCATGGCTCTCGAGTACCCTTTTTACACGCTTTATATTAGCTTCGGTTGTATGTATGTATGTATGTATGTATGTATGTATGTATGTATGTATGTATGTATGTATGTATGTAACGGAATCTTTGAGCTCAATTTTCACCGGTTTCTAGAAATCTGATC
>DWME01009589.1:0-10811 GCA_018244795.1 Parelbella ahira ahira | reverse complement strand
TTTAGTCTGACTAACAGGTGGTAGATGGGCCATCTAATATTGTCATCGTCGTTTATGGCCAATATGCATTGCCGGCTTTGAATGAGAGCTCATTTCGCGCTTTTCTTGAAGAAATATCCAACAATTTTATAAGTGACCCAATTTATTAAATACAGTTCTAACACTTTAAAAGATAGTAACTGTAGTTTACATAAGTCACGGGGCCACTTTTTTAACACTTCAATATTAACAAAAGGATAAATAGGCCACCTAATGATACTGTCACATGTGGATATCAGGGCCAGCCATTCACTCATTGGTACATTATTAATTTAGAGGAGAGTACTTATGACAGAAGGCCATTTAACAATATTTTAAATGAAATAGGCCATGTGTTTAGCAGTTGTTATACTGTGGGCAAATAACTGTATTGGCCAGAAAGGTTAAAAAATTTACCTGCTTGTTAAACTGCATAATGCCTAGGTATGGGAATACCCAGGCACATGAAGCTGGTAGGAGCTCACTGTCAGCCCAAGAAGCCCACTGCCACACCAGTGCTTGTGTCGGCAAGTCTCCACCACGCAGCGCTGCATTTGAAACTGAAATAATGGAAGACATACAAATTTATACATTTTTATTATATTATCACAATGAGATAAATGTTTCATTTTATTAAGATTAATTTGCCACCATTCAGCTGAAATGGTCATGAGGTTAGATAAAACTAGGTAGGGAGGAGTTGGATCTCTTATTTGCTTTGTTTTAAACAAAAATTGATAGAGAAGTTTAAATTATGAACTAGGAAAAGTGACAATGAGACATTATTATGAATATATAACTCATAAGCACCATACAAGTTTTTTTTATATTGAAGGAAATGATTTTGTTAATGACTGTATTTTCTATTTGAGGGTACCCATAAAATAAAATTCTAACATAGTTGTTAAACACTTCTCATTCTTAACAAAACAATTTTATGCTATTTTGAATTGTTACTTCATATGTTGAATGGCAAAGCTAAAGAAAGCATTTATTTAGGTAAGGATTAATACTGAACAGAAGAAAACAGCCTAGAAAATAACATGATATTTTAAATTAAATTTTTAACATAAAAGTAGTTATTGTAACTTAATAATAACAGATAAGAGACATGCTATCCCAGATTTTTAGTAGTATTTTTGTAGATCTACAATTCTCTAGTACATTACTTTAGTGTACCTCTGCTGGTTTATGTGGCGCACGCGAGTAAAAGTCCCAGCAGGCGAGATTTTTTTACAACTGCCTGATCTCTTCAACTGTAACCATTATATTTCAGTCAATTTACACCAAAACGTAATGTACTATAACCTAAACCTTCCTCATGAATGACTCTATCTATTAAAAAAAACGCATCAAAATCCATACATAGGGACAGACAGCGGAAAGCGACTTTGTTTTATACTATGTAGTGATAAACATAATTGTTGCATTCATATAACTCAATTTTCATAATTATTTAAGAATCTTGTAGTTATAAATTACTACTTCATAAATTAAAACATATACAATTACTTTTGTTTCCTAAAAGAGTAAATCTTATATTTCTTTTTAACATCACAATAACTTAATAAAAAATTTAATTATATATCTTTCCATAGTCCTTTAGGTGCATACAATGTTGGATGTGGTACTTTCATTCATAGTAATATAATTTAAGAATGATCTACAATTTGTTTCAAATATAACATCACATCTGAAATCCCTATTATACGGGTATGCAGAGGAGTGTAGCACACTGCCATATTTCATCAGATATGTTTAAATCCCAACATGAAATAGGTGCTGACACAATTATCAAACCCTGCATAGATCCATACTCTGAGCCACCAGTAGAAAACCTAAGTTATAAAATCCCATAGCACCCAACCCAGGTCCTTTCAATCAGCAGTCACACTTTGCAACCAATTGACCAACGAGGCAGACACTTTGTTTCAGTTCTACTAAATTCATCATTTGCTATCTTGTTTTAGTTCATACAGAGACCATTTCTAGTGAAAACTGATACAATACATTACTTGTACAAAAGGTGTGAATGAGCAGGCAACCTATCCTCAATCATATGTGTATTTAGATATTTCTAAATATTATGTGATTCACTAATATATCTTGTCTACAGTTCCCCCTGATATAAAATAAGCAAATGCATTTATGATAGACCTCATACACCTAGACTAGCTGATAGATTTTTGTTTCTTGGCTGTTTGGACAAGAAATGTGGACTCAAAATTTTTATTGTGGCTATATTTTTTTTCCCACTATTTATTTATGAGACAGGTGGCAAAAAGATCTTGCTTTAGAATGAAATGTCTAAAATTTTAGTCTGCCTCACTGTCTAAATACAGGTTGGCAAAATTCACACACCTTAGAGAATATTATGGTTATCAAACTTAATGTAATCTATAATCTAGTAGTAATTACATAATTATAATGTCCTAATAAAAGATTTATATTCATCATCATCATTATCAGCCCACTCCCATACACTGCTGGTCATAAGCCTCTCCAATGGCACACCACTGAGCACAATCTTTAGCTCTCCATATCCAACCATAAGATTTATCGTATGTTTTACTAATTCATTTTTGAATTCTTTCTAATTTCTTCTTTATGGCAAATTATATATGATTGTAAACATAGTTAAAGTTTTAGTTAGTTTAAAATGCTCACTGAATTAGCGATGCCCAACAGTTCAAGAATTATTTTGCTATGATAAAAAAAAATATCACTGACAGTTCACCAATTGAGGTATGACTTATTCTGTGAAGAATATAGTTCTTGCGGACTAATTTTAAGCAATTCACACTAAGAAAGTAATAATACTAAACTTTACCATTACATTTTCACTCCTCTATATATGTATACATAAATTGAAAGCTCTAGAAATCATGAAAGTCAAAACTGGACTTGGCAGCTGATAATCCTGCTGTTTTGTACATAATGTTAATAATTAGCACCAAATCTAGTTATTTTGAAATTACAGCACATCTTTCACACAATATTTACACAGAGTAACAGATCGAATCATAGATAAAATGGAATAATTTGGTGGTTACTGACATAAAGTAACCTTTTACGGTTAGGGATCATTAGGCTAGAAAATTTTTGTTAGTACTCACCGTAGTAAGCAATAGCATTGCTCTCCGTTAGCAGCACTTTTCCATCGGCACTTTCATACGCTGGCACCTAAAATAATCGCAATGATTACACGTCACCTCCAAAACATCTGTGCATCTGTGTCACTGCACTTAAATACGTATCACTAACGCAAAATCACTCACTTTGCCGGCCGGAAATTTCTTCAGAAACTCTTCCGACTTGTTAGTTTCTCCGAAAACAAAATTGGGAGCTACTTTCACGTCGGCTCCAGAGTATTGTGCGGCGATCAACGCTTTATACGCTCGGAAGTTTTCAGGATAAGTGTAAAGTACCTGTGGAAAATAAATATACCTGATACTAAAGGAAGCAAAAATGTTACTGTTTTATTCATCACTAAATAGAAAACTATTAGATTATAAAGATAATTCATAGTTAATTTAACCTACCCCGGCCGCCATGGTTGGATTTTACGGAAAGAAGGATTTCGGTGGGGGAGAGGGAGAGGTTGGCGTGACATTGACATTTATTAAGTCTCAATCTGTTTTTGTAGTAGAAATTAAAAAATAACTTATCCTATTTAGCGAATCAGCGCTTTTTCTTACAATATTGTTATACCTGCTTAGTTTAATATTGCTATATTATTTAATTTTTAATTTGTATATATTCTTTATTATTTTGCAAATTCGCACAACGTCAATGACATTGATTTTGTATAATCTGGCAGATCTTATGGGCTTCTTTCGTCTATAATCTGTAATTTTATTTAGATCGATGGTGTGTTCTAATAGGTAGCAAGGTTTTTCTTTCCAATTGGATTTTAGACCAGTTCGGCTTATTAGTGTTATTCATTCATACAATTTCCTGCTGTCTAACTGAAAACTTAAAAAAGCAAAATGGTATGTATCTAGACATACATATTCGTACAATTTCTATACGTTGCAGCTCCTTGGCAAGTATAGTGCAGCTCGCCTGGGTGTTGACCCGCGATCGTGCCACTAATAATATTGTTTCTATTTCATTAATTAAGAGTAACACTTTGAACTTAGCTCGGCTAAGGTTCAGTGTAATTGAGATATTATCTACAGCTACCGTTTAAATTATTTAATGTTAATTTAAATTTTCAGGGAAACGAAAATTCAATTCCTATGGAACTCTGTTCAAATTGTGAGTACCCCGCCACTCGCTTTCATAATTTATCTCTAGTCTGCAATTTGATTACTTATCAATGTGTAACAATTTTTCGCATGGCAGAGCGCAAAGATTCGCAGAGTCGTACTATCTACCTGGCTGGCCAGATTTCTTCCTTTGTACGAATCTTGGCCTAAATCTCTTCTAAATCCTATCCTAAAACTTAGCAGTACACCTCTAATAAATTGCAAATAACTATCGACTTTCCTTAAACTTCTTGATTTAATGTTGATTTCAAGTTTGTTTTTAATTATGAGTATTTTTATTACTGTTTCCCTGTATTGTTTTACTAGAGTCCTTTGCCCTTGAGAGTTAGTGGACACATAACAAAGTGTGGAGAATAGTGTGAATGATGCATAACAAGACATTTGTTTCAGCGCGTGTTAACTGCATTGATTTTAAGGTGGAGAACTGTGAGTGTCGTAGAGTCACTCGCCTCCGATGCCATATTCATGTTGACACACTGCACGTACACAACACATATCCAGAACAATTTTTTTAGAGTCACATTCAACTCCCAACCTGTCATGGAACACAAATCATATTACATGTCTCGTACATGTTTAGTTTAAGCCTTGGTACATAAAATAAAAATAAAATGTCTTGTTACAAAGACCAGAAGGCATACTACTGGGCAATGCTTAGTTACAGTAGACCTTTACCGTTATAAAACAGTCCAGTAACAATTTAATATGATAATTGTTTATGGTATCCAAACTTTTAGTTCTGAACAAATTATTCTTCACTTCTATGATTACATAATATCCTATCAGCATTTTTCTTTTCAATATCTTGACATGTCAATTTTTTTACTCAATTATAAGACTGGCTTTGTACTGTATGATTTTGTTTGCTTTTTTTCAGTTTCTTTTAAAAAATTGTTCTGGATGTACATAGAACATGGGCTGGTCGGCTAGTGCATCCGCGTCACACTCGCCTCTAGAGAGCGTCATCACACTACATCGTGAATGTTTGTTACAATGGTTAGATTGTTCTGTAGATCTGTTTTTAGGCTTCTGGGTAATGTAGCTTGCCGCTGACACTGCTTCTTGGTTCAATTGCAACTTGTGTGGCTGAAGATGGCATATTTTGTACTTTTATTGAAATATTGTCATAAACCTCTTGTTCTGATGTTTATATGACAACAAAGCAACATAGTAATCTAGTTTAATTGTATGTTAAAATGAAAAGCAATCGTTAACTGATCATTCAGTAGCAAAGTAGTTAAGAGTTACTAACACAAGTCTGTATTTAGCACTGACTCCTATGTATGTAAGTGAAGTAAAGTCAAAAGTTATATTATGTTTTTTCAAATAAAATGGTCATTGAGATAAAATATCTAAACTGTATATTTTGGAAATTGACAGATTTCTAGTTATATTATTAAAAAATTAAAGTCAGTGAAATATGATGTGCTGATTGTAGGACAAATGGTTTTCCCCATACACTTTCCCCATAAGTCATATACATGACCTATTTGGGTAATTGATAACAGTAGTTGTAGGTAGCATACATGGATGATAACGTGACCGAATGTAAGTGGTTGTAACCATTTCTGAATACTTAAAAAAAAATGAAGGAACACATTAAGAGTCAAATTATCTCAAGTTGCTATTAAGAAATTTGAACATTTTACTTACCTTGATACTGTGGATTTCTTAAGACAGTAATTACTTTTTAATCCCCTTTACAAAATGGAGCACTGTGATAAAATGTTTAGCTTTATCACATATTCATATATAGAAAAAATTATGTAAGTGCAATTTTGTAATAGAGTGTTATCACAACTTATTGGTAAAAATATCTGTATCAGCCATACGAACCATGGGCACTAGCAACAAGCAACATTACATGGGAGACTATTGTTTCTGTGTGGGGAATGTATGTGCATGGAGGAGGTCAGGTCTTTCATTAAGAACTGTTTCAAAACCTATATTCACTTAATTATCATATTTAAAACTAACAACATTGCATCAGGGTACTCACTTATAAAAATATTGATGGATTTAAAGAAACATTTTTAATATAATTTTGTATTGTTTCCAAGTATTATAATTTACATGAATAGAAAGATCACAAGGGTTTCAGTCATTGAAAAATTAAATGCAATATTTTTCCCAGATGTTTATTTTCATTAAGTCTTTTCTTTCATTTTCTCGATTTTTTTACGCCTGACCTCTTCTGGCTTTTAGTTGTGTGTTGGCCCACCTTCTACACTCGTTGGGGGTGGTAGAGGAGGAGCGTCCCGGCGCCCCGGCCGCTGCCACTCGGCCGGTAGAACGCTTTGTATGTGTACAATAGCCTGGTAGCCGCCGCGCCTCGCGCGACCTTCGGAAACGATTATAAATTCCCATTGTGTAGGCAACTTCGTATAAAATTAATGATTTCTGGCACGTGTAAAAACTGCAACGTAATTTTCCGATTTGGACGCCACTCAATTTTATAAGATGCTACAAGTATATATAGAAAGTTAATAAAGTACCTCAAATACTGTAAATTGTTCGAGACATTGGAATACTCAGCTGTGAATAGCTTCGTCTTTTGCAATAGGAATAACTTTTAGTACGCTGCAGGCCACGTGCACATGCTGGCTCCACATCATTAGTCATCCAATGAGAAGTTCAATTTAATATAATACACGTTATAGATATACCTGTCTTTAATCAACGTGACGTTAAAATTGTTAGGGGGCAAAAAAATTAAGCATAAAATTGTGGGAAATGCAGAATTTATGAATTGGCATGCCGTTATCAGTGTTTCGTTAGAGTAACTCCTTTCGGGAGAGATAAACGTTATCGCTAATTTGCACGGACGAAAGTAATGTTTGTGAATCGCAGCCTTGTTACTTGGTCTAGTTACGTGCAAAGTAGTGCCAGGACCGCGGAAACCACCTCGACGAAACTGCGCAACTACTGTCACGCCGCCTTTGTGTTTCATTACTTCGTAAATTAAAACTCATTTTGGGAACATTCTTGTATTTTTAGCTGCCATAACAAAGTTCCTTTTGATTGAAACGTCCGTTCAAAATTGCCTTTAAAGTTGTTTTTTTATAACTGGCTGGACCTAAGTATGATACGGCGACTACTTGTGCCGTGACATATTTAACCAATGAACTGCAAACGCGGCCTGATCGTTTTCTGCGTTGTGCGGCTATATTGTATGTTTAGATGAAACATAAACGTACGGCAAACGTGTGTTGGCGGACCACAAACAAGCAGAATAAACACCTACGCTAAAAATTAAACTGACTTCAACCATTATGAAACATTCTTTGCATAATTGTACTCTTTCCACATATGACGAAAGATATCATTTTATTGATCTCGTATTAACTCTTATTATTACTTCCTTGACTTCTACACTTATATTTTCTTGGAAATAAACGCTACCGGTTCTAGAGATTCTGTTCAATGTTGGCCGCCCGTTGTAACTTTGATATAATCTGCTCGAGTGAAGTCCGATAACGCAAGCTTGTCGTTCGTGTATGGTGAATCGGCAATGTCGTGATCCAATGTTGTGCGGGGGCAGTCGACGCGGACGAGATCCGGCGCCTGGGCAAGCGGTTCCGCAAATTGGATCTGGACAACTCCGGGGCGCTATCCATCGACGAGTTCATGTCGCTGCCCGAGCTGCAACAGAACCCGCTGGTGCAACGCGTCATCGATATATTCGACGCCGACGGGAACGGCGAGGTAAGGATTCTAGTCTCGAACATTTTAGGTACTTGGCTGTCTTTCCCAGTATGTTGACTGACTGTCTGCAGCTCAAGCATAGTTTCAAATAGTGTCAAAAAATTCGCGCAGATATTACTTGACGATAATGCTGTTGACAAAAGAAATGTTGTCGGTACAATATGTTCTTCAGAGCAAATGTGAAAAAGTGGAAATCCTAAATAGATTACTTGTACTTCATCTTCTAGGTGGATTTCAAGGAGTTCATCCAGGGGGTGTCTCAGTTCAGCGTGAAGGGCGACAAGTTATCCAAATTGCGTTTTGCCTTTCGCATTTACGATATGGACAACGACGGATTCATCTCGAACGGGGAGCTTTTCCAGGTTATTACATTAATTTAATTAATATAACATTTTTTTATCACATACCACTTTATAGATCGGTGTTGATTTTACCATTTGATACAAATTGCAACATCTCAATTATATTATTCTCCCTTATATGAATGATTTCTGAACATCTAAGATCTAGAAATTAGGGGTTGGTCGCAGGATGAGGTTGTGATAAAGTGAGGTTGGTGATAAAACTCAATTTATATACAACCCTTTCTCTTTTTTATTCAGCCAGATTCGCTTGGACTCGCCCTAGAAGTAGCCGAATCTGCGTAGGAATTTAGGTTGAACAGTATTCTGACAATTCGTAATAGAAAGAAGATATTCAGTTGAATACAGCGGAAAATTAACATCGCCTGCTATATTATGAATCATAGGCGTTACTGAAACTGCTATTTTGCGCATACAATAAGTTGTCGTAGGTTATTTGGACCATCTCTAATTGGAATAGTGACAATATTTATTTTATACTTTCTAACAAGATGTTTTTTAAATATTATTGTAAATGATTGTTGTTTGGTGCTTTGCAGGTACTTAAGATGATGGTCGGCAACAACTTAAAAGACACTCAGCTTCAGCAGATCGTGGACAAGACGATACTGTTCGCAGACAAGGACGAGGACGGCAAGATCTCGTTCGAGGAGTTCTGTAACGTGGTGGGCAACACAGACATCCACAAGAAGATGGTGGTTGATGTGTAGACCGCCGCCCGTCTCTGTCGCGGCCCTCTCGCTCTAGCTAGACCTGTATTCGAATCGCGCGGCGGTTGCTTCGGGGCGCCACGTCACACCCTCCACTCGCTCGTTGTTCTAGCTCTCACTGGTTCCTTTTTTTACTAAACAAAAAGCCGCTCTCGTCACCTTTCTACTTGGACAGTTAGTCTTTATTCATGTATTAGAAATTTTTATAATGAGTTGGATATTTGATTTTTACAATACTGTTTAATACGTGGAAAACGTTTTGTTATATCGAAAAAAAGACATTTAATTCTTTAAAACTCGTTTCCATTCTAAAAGACATAATGAAAATTTTACATTTGTTGTAATCGGGGATAACAGCAGGATATATGTTAATTACGAGTTATCCGTCTGTCGTTTAATATAACCGGTAAATAAATTTCTTCGGACATTGTGTACAAAAGTTAAGTATATTGTTACGGAATAAACGATACCGTGCAAGTCGGTCTGGGCGGGCGTAACGTATTATTTTAATGTAGTGCCTCTCGTAATCGCCTTAGATATTACGCTCGCAACCTTGCACAAATAGATTACACACCTCGAAGACCTGAACGGTTACCTGTCTTATTACCGAGCGGCAAGAAACGTAATCGTGTGTTACGCGGTACACAACTCTTAATAATCGTGTCCATATTACAACGAACGATTATTCTATTGTTAGGCCGTCTCTGTTCGCTCTTAAGTTATTTTCGACTGAAAAACAGTATAACGGAATAGTCCACCGCGACACAGCCGACCTCGGCACACCGGCAGTCACCAGTGGCGTGCCCGCCGCCGCAGCCGCCGCGCCCTCGTAGCTCGTTCGTAAATACTTAAATAAGACAAAATATATATAATTATTGTTATCGTAAGTATACACATTTAGAACTCGTATCGTAGTCCACGTGGAATGTCATTTGTATTATAATTATTATTTGTTGTGGTAGTTTTTAATTTGTATTGTTATTTAGTTTTTTATTTTGTACACGTAGCATTGTGCCTCCGGAGAGCGTTACAGCCGTTTATGTTGACGCTTCACGCGGTGCAATTATATTTGTTTTTTTTTTAAACCTAACCCTGGGAGACGTCGACGTGGCGGAAACTTTGTGTACTTAAAAGAAAGAATTCTTGTTTCGTGTTCTCTATTCAAATTGTCATATTACAGCGAGGAGAATCTTACGGTTGCGCACACAGTTTTGACATTCTACGATTATCCTGTTATTATCCCCGTCACCGAATTCCTAGTGTTCTATTGTAATATTGTTTCGTAGTACTAGCTCCTTCATCCTGTTATTCCCCATATTGAAGCATCGCTCAAAAGCGGAAATTCAAGGTATTTCATTTCACATTGAACCTGTTCTTTATTTCTTTTTATTTTAAATATAGCTATAATTTAAAAATTATAGTATGTAACTTCAACGATTAATTCTCGGCGCGTTTGCAACTTGAACGATATTAAGTGTTTAGTTGCGAGTTGAAGTTATATACGATACTAAACAATCCTGTCAGTGACCTCTTCCCTCTCCCCCTCCAGGTCCTGATCGCCAGCAAGTGACACCTCCCCACACCGTTATCTAATGTTACCAGTTGTAACGCGACGAAATCCGTTTATATCCAGTGTATAGATAAGATAACTTGAACATTTGTACGAATGGTCATATTCAATTTGACCCTAATTATTTTAATACAGACGTTTTCTACAAATAGCTGACAAATTGTGAAACATGTTT
>DWME01009588.1:0-10812 GCA_018244795.1 Parelbella ahira ahira | reverse complement strand
CACAATTTGATCTCACTTAAAACTATAAATTTTCTTACCAATAATGCAATTAATGTACTATGCTCATGCATTTTGAATTTGAACATTTTACCACGCAAGCCGAACAGCGAACAGAAACGATTCCTTGAATGGAAAAGGTAATAAGACATGAGGGTAAAAAATATATGTATAAAGAAAAGCAACAATATAAGAAATATGTTTACGTTTTACTGTACGTCTTTTGATTCGGATCTGATCACATCCGCAAGGTTAGAGGAATCATCCGCGCGTTGTCCCCCTCCAAAGCGTAGGATGTACAAGTTTTATCACAATCTTTGTCAGAACACTGTCATGACGTATGAGGAACACCTCTGAGCGATTATTCCTCTGCGCGCACCCTCTCGCCAGTAACGAGCTAGCATTAAGGTCGTCACAAACGAAGCTATAATATATATTAATATACTATGCTACGATATATGTAATATATGTACGTAGGTATATTATAGCAAACTACCACGGACGGTAGCTATAGCATAGCTTTGCGATTATTGCGGAATAATATCGCTAGGTATATTAGTATTAGCTATTAATATAGCCTTATACATATCTTGATATACATATGACGTGTTCACATATTTTACGACGAGAGATTTAATATACTCATAGCGACGTGTGCAGTCACTGAACCGTTGGTTACTATAAAAAATATACCGTAATATATCGTTGTGTGTTGCTATAATATATATATACATATATATTGTAGCTGAGATGACCTTAACGGAGCGAGGACTGATTTTCAAGAAGCAGTCAACCCTAAGAGTGACCTGATACTAAAAGCGCCGAGCGCCTGGTGCCTTTTAACTTGTCTCCCTTCAGAAATAGACACCGCGCTTTCAAATACAACTACGGATTCAATAGATGATAAAATTCTGCCTTTTTCTTTTACTGTAGACGTAAAGTACTGAATAGATCAAATTTAAATTGGCACCGGATACTATTCATCTGACCATCAATGATCTCAAATTCAATTTCGCGTACAGTTCGTCGGTGTTCCTTTTTCAAATGCGGTGAATTTGAACGAACAACACAGATTTATTCAGAATGCTTATTAATTTAAATTGATGTTATTCGTCAAAATGGTAATCGGTCGATATGAAGACTTCTTGGACTGTAGAATTATTTCAATAAAACGAAAAAGCAAACTCCAAGCCGACAACAAGCAAGATTTCAAACGCAAACATTTTTCGTAATGAAAAAATAAATACATGTTCGACTCATGTGAAGAATTTGTCTGCGCTTTTGTACGTTTGCATGTTATGGCAAGCGCTCGAACACCTCTTGCCAAAAACCAATTGAAATGTATAAACAAAGTTATTGAAGTGTGCTAAGGATTGATTTGAAAAACAATCAAAATTTTGCTCTGCTCTCCAAGCCGATCTATTTGAAAGAACGTCTATAAGGACGAGGAGTACAATTTAGTCCTTACACATGGGCCGCAGGTTGCTTTACTTACAAAGCATACTAAGAAAACCAAACGATGCTATCCGCTATCATGCCTTCTCTAAACTGTAACTACCACCTATAATATGCACGCATTATTAATTGTGCTATATTATTATAATAATGACTCAGAGTATTTTTTAAACATGTAGAACATAAGCGTTAATGGCATTTTAGAGGCTTATCGAAAACTTGTTCGCTTGCTGTTTGCGGTATCGGCCGGACTGATGTCGGAACAATTTAATCGTTGGACAGTCTTTGGAGAATACTTACTTGTATTGTGTTGTGTTACAACTTCTTCCTGTTTTGTAATCATTTTGCAGTTGCAGTTGTTGAGCTTATTATATTCTTCATTTTAAACCCCTCGGTAAACGTATTACGAGTATTTTTTTGTATTAATATATTTTTTTAATTAATTGACTTCTAGCGTTAAGGGGAATTAATGTGTGTGTAAAGTGTAAAATATCGACCGCGTGTGTGTGTGTCCGCTGTTGTATAGCCTGTAATAGTAACGGATATACAGTGTAACTAATACCAAATAGAACGGTACAGTTCCGCACGAAAATCTGTAAACAATACCATATAGCGGTGTGAACGAAACAACCGAATATGGCAAAGTAGCGTAAACATTCGCGTTCTATTTGTGATAGGGGTAATTTCGCTGTCGAAAACTGTACAAAATTTTCACGTAGGTATGTTTCTGTTAATAATACAAATTGTTTTTTTTTAATACAGGCGATTAAAATGACCAGTAGGTACAAGATTTTCTTGAAGTTTGACATTAATATTAAAAAGTTTCCATTGCTTCAGATCAATGCACCGCTGAGATGAGGTTGTGGAGCGAGGCGTGGGGGCGGGGCGCCACGGTGCACCTGCCGCGCGTGGGCTGGCTGCGGCGCGCGCTGCTGCTGCTGGCCGCCGCCGCCTGCACGGCCGCCGCGCTGCTCTACTGGCGGCAGCAGCTCGACGACCGCGCGCGCCGTCCGCTGCACAACCTGTACGCGTAAGTTCATCTATATAGAAGATACAGGCTTTTAAAGTCTCGTACTCTCAGATATTTTATTTGCTAATCTTTTTTCGTAGTTCTAGGCTCGCCTTTAACTACAACCTCATCTAATGACAAGCGAGATGTAAGGATACAGCAAGTTTGCCTAGAAAGTGCCTGTTCTCTCTTATCTGAAAAAGTAGCGGTCCATTTTTATCTTTGTCTGAAACACTGGTAATACTGTCCCTACTAAACGAACGACTCGTAGTCGACATTACTAAATACTTGATCTAGACTTGCTTGCTCCAAATTATACCTAACAGCATTATTAGGTACAGGTTAAAGCTATTGAGATTATTAATTAAAACAAACCCCTTTTACAGAAGCGACGACCCACAATGGACTTGGATCTGTCGAAACGACCGCTGTGAAAGGCTCGCTGCATCAGAATCCTCTATATTACAATCATTGCCCACCTGCAACATGCTATGCGCCTCGACGCAGCTGTGGCCCCAGCCGACTGGACCTGTGAGCCTGGCCACTGCCGCCGTTCCAGTACGGGCCGATGGCCTTTCTCTACAAGTGACAGCATCGCCATCTCGTGAAGTCACAGAACACCTTAATGATGCCTTCGCACTAATGCGAGATGACATACGATCGCTCGAAAAAACCGCTTACGGTAAAAGACGAAGTGACATTGGAACTGTCCGTGATATTTTAGTACGTGTCGCTATAAATGGCAGTGGTGACGTCAGGCTACGTCTGGACACTGACGAAAGTTACAAACTTTCTCTGAGACCCAATGGCTACACCCTAGTAGCGGATATCATTGCCCACTCCTTTTGCGGCGCGCGTCACGGATTCGAAACTCTTTCGCAATTGATTTGGCTCGATCCTTACGCTAATTCGCTTCTGGCCCTGGAAGCAGCGAGCGTGGATGACGCCCCACGATTTCATTATCGAGGCTTGTTATTAGACACCGCGCGAAATTATTTTCCCGTACCTGAACTCATACGCACAATAGATGCGATGGCCGCTTGCAAATTGAACACATTTCATTGGCATGCCAGTGACTCTCAATCTTTTCCATTGCGACTAAATAGCGCACCCCAGTTAGCCCAACACGGCGCGTACGGACCGGGGGCCATTTACACGCCGGACGACATTAAGGCAATAGTACGACGAGCGAGGTTACGCGGCATTCGGGTACTAATAGAAATAGATGCTCCGGCACACGTCGGACGCGCCTGGTCATGGGGCCCTGCCGCAGGTCTCGGACACCTCGCATATTGCATCGAGGCTGAACCTTGGAGTGCTTTCTGCGGCGAACCACCTTGCGGCCAACTCAATCCACGGAATCCGCACGTGTACGAATTATTGGAGAGGGTGTATGCTGAAATTATCGAACTGACGGGCGTCGATGATATATTTCATATCGGTGGCGACGAAGTATCGGAGCGTTGCTGGACACAACACTTTAACGATACGGATCCCATGGATCTCTGGCTGGATTTCACGCGGCGAGCGATGCAGTCTCTAGAGCGTGCCAACGGAGGCAAAGTACCTGAATTGACGCTCCTTTGGTCCTCACGATTGACTCGGTCGCCGTATCTCGAAAAATTAGATAAGAAACAAATAGGAGTACAAGTGTGGGGTGCGTCACGGTGGCCAGAGTCGCGCGCGGTTCTGGACGCGGGCTTCCGGTCGATAATATCGCACGTGGACGCGTGGTACCTCGACTGCGGGTTCGGGTCGTGGCGCGACAGCTCGGACGGGCACTGCGGGCCGTACCGTTCGTGGCAGCAGATCTACGAGCACCGGCCGTGGACGGAGGAGGCGCCGGCGGCGGCGACGGGCGCGGAGCCGTGGCGCGTGGAGGGCGGCGCGGCGTGCCAGTGGACGGAGCAGCTGGCGGCGGGCGGGCTGGACGCGCGCGTGTGGCCGCGCGCGGCGGCGCTGGCGGAGCGGCTGTGGGCGGACCGCGCGGAGGGCGCGGCGGGCGACGTGTACCTGCGGCTGGACTCTCAGCGCGCGCGGCTCGTGGCGCGCGGCGTGCGCGCGGCGCCGCTGTGGCCGCGCTGGTGCTCGCACAACCCGCACGCCTGCCTCTAGCCGCCTCTAGCCGCCTCCAGCCGCCCGCGCACAGCGCCCCCTCGACAGTCGATACTCGCCTATTGATTCGATCGTTATCGAAACTTAGTAAGGTGTAAAAACTATGCAGCATCATCTCGACGGATAACTTGGCGATGTCGAATTTCGCTCGTTAAGAATTTGTACTTTATGTAATTAATGTAGATATTATTAATGATATTTTACTAAATCGATAATTAAGTATTACAGAATAATCGAGCGCTGTATAGAACAGAAACTCTAAACTGGGCTTTGACAAATATAACTTTAAATATGTTAAACTTACCGCCACGACGTATTTAATGCTACTAACATAAATGGAATAAAACAGCCGAAAGTTTCTCCCAAATAACTTAGTACATAATACATCATCATCATCATCGTCAGCCTATCTCAGTCCACTGCTGGACATAGGCCTCCCCCGTAAGCATAATATAATATAATATATAAAACATACATATGTAATTATATATAAAATGTAATCAAGCAATATTATAACAACAAAATAATCATACTAATATCAACACAAATGCCTATGAACGTACTAATTGATTATGTAAATACATATAAGATACATTGATTTACTAATGTTATGTTATTCATACAAACATCGTTAATTGTTCCAGCACATATCTAGATGGCAATAATTTTATATTTACATTACTTGATAATTATGAAAAATAATTGTTATAAAACGATTGTAAATCTGTTGGGTTTCGTAATATATTATTAATATTGATTATCGTTGTAGCCTATTAATAATTAGATATTAAAATATCTTTATATGAAAAAAAATTAAATTCATGAACACTTGTACTGCCAATTCGCGATTATTTCAATACTTCAGTAAGTTTTATGAATAGTACATTTTAAGTAATATTAAACTCGTAATGTACATATATAGACGGTTAAATATATAGCTTTAAATATATTGTATAAACATACAATGCGACTTAGTGATTTTTTTTATTTAAAAAGCACAAATGTAGGATATGATATTAGGTACATAATGTTTTACTAAAAAATCGTTAACTTATATAATATAATACTCAGGGCGGCATTTAGCGCCGAGACACTGAGCTCATTCATATTTGTAGCTTGTACAGATCTAAATTAACTCAAAAATCGTGTACATTATGGTATTGTAACATTTATTTATATTTTCCATCTATTTTATGATTAGCTAATATGATAGATATAAAATGTACCTAAGCAATTCTTAAAGAAACCGAGTGTTGTTGTTTCTGTTGGCGTGTTATTGTTATAAATAACAATTGTTTATGATTAAAATTAATTGGAACAGACAATCTTTACTTACCAGGGTTACAGATTGAACCAAATGGTGGCTAAAAATTACGGAGTTTGGTTGGTTCCATTTCAAATTTGGAACGATTCTGCGACACCATATGATAGAGATAGGTTCATATTCCTGGCTACGCGCGAGAGTGAGATACAATATTTTATGCAGTTCTGTGTTGCAAGGCTTAATCTAACTATACATTGAGGCTAATTAAAGAATATAAGATCGTTTTTTGACTATATAGCCAAAACATATTTTTTTATTATTTAGCTCGACAAACAGGCAGGAGAGGTACTTGATGGTGATCTCGTATAAAATTAAAACAAACAACTAGTTTACCAGAGAAAAATTGAAAATAACACATCCTCCATTTGGTTTTGTCTGACTTTTGAAATATTGAACGTGTCAATTTAAGCGTTTGCAAACTATATGTACATATTATAACGTATCTCTGCCAAACGGCTTTTGTTAGCGTGAGGTACGCTCGAAATCTCATGCGATGGCAGAAGAGTCCTCTTTGCATCATTAGCACTTAAAAAGGGTTTACATTCATAGGTATGCATATACATAAATATTACTTAGCTTAGGACGCTAGTATAATCGTCACGATATTAACCATATCACTGTATTTTCATAAGCTATCATACCTTTCTTTGATGTAATGTAACTATTAGTAGACTAACGCCATCTTGGATTCTACTTCCGACTTAAACTTGTATACCACGTAGGTACTCGGTTACTTATTGACGTTATGCAAATCTTAAACCTAGCGTAGGTTAACTCTGATTTTTCTTTTGAATCTATTAAAAGGCCACATGTTATGTATATTTTTTATATTTTGTCGCTTAATACGCCAATTAAAATTGTTATTCAGAAAAAGTGTTACATAATGGTTGCTAGTGATTAAATCTCATGCGGGCTATTTTATTAATATGAAATCGGATTTGTTGGTAAATCCGCTCGCAAATTAAGAAGTTTTATGCACCGGATATTTCAATGAACACACATCCTAAACGCTAGCACTTAAATATTAATTAGGATATATTACACGAGACGACTGTTTTATAAAAGCTGTTCTGGATAACCGAAATATTGGGAGCTTAGAGAAGCCATAGAAATATGACCTCTATAAAAGGTAACCTCTGAGTGGAGCCGTGTGTAAAGTTTAAAAAGTGAGGATTTTAAGTATAATTATATTACATATATTGCATTATTTTGCTGTTATTCTTATAAGAACATCACAAACATTAATAATAGGTTGGAATAAAGTAATCTAAATGTATTCACATTGGAACCCACATTTATTGAACACGTCAGTATTCCGTTTCATGCCGAATTACGGAAATATATTGACGTATAAATAGGCTTTCATAAAATATGATCTATGCATTGAACTGTTGTATAGACGTGTTTGGTAATTGTTCTACAATAATCGCTATTGTACTTTATTAAAATAATGGAGTTTGTTTTAAAGTAATAGATAAGTGACTTTAAATAACGATTGTTTGAAAATACTGATGAAAATGATAACTTACCGATAATAGTATGCTTATAGCCAATATGCTTTAATCAAAGGTATTCCGTTGAATAAAATAATAAATTATGTCTCATTAATAGCAGCCTTCAATTAAGTAGACAGTAATGACTTACTGATATTCCTACATGTTTTGTCTAACGTAGAAGTTAATATTATTTAATGTTTATATATCGAAGGTTTTTTTTTAATCTGGCAATAAAATTTCGTTGTAAATTGTAGTAGCAAAATATAATTACGTTGAACTTATAGTATATGTATATCCCGATGTACGGCAAGTTTTCCATACAATAGGAAATTGTGAGAAATACATCACAAATATTTTTTTTTTACAATAATTTTTAATCATATTACCTGACATTGGTTTACAAAATAAGTACTTGATATTGTATCCATAACGTTGAAATCTATTATAATTTGATGTCAATATTTTAATTCTAACTATTCATATGTACCTATTCACGCTTGTACATTTTAAATAACTGATGTTGTTTTTAGGTCACGTTGTGATATTTTTTTTGGAAATCGTTAGGATCCGTTTAAAAGTACTTGTATAATTTTAATCACAAAATGTTATATTTTAACCGCATAGCCATTATTTTGATAATTTCGTTTTAATTTTGTTTACTTTTATTGCGTAAGTATATTTTTGTAAATATAGTCACGTTAGATACAAATTTTGTATAATGAGATTATTTATTAGTAACAATTACTTTTGGGGGAGCGGGAGAGGGAAGAGGGAGGGTAAGTTTCATCGTATTCGAAAGCTAGGAATGAGAGCGAAAACGTATCTAGTTATCGGATAGAATTAGCTGGTGAAGAATGCCAGTCCATTGGAAATGCAATGTAAGAGTGCAAGAGGAGTACGTAGTGTTGTATCTACGTATATTCTTTGGAGCGGACAGAGAGGGAGATAGATACGATACCTTACGATGCAGTTCTTCCTATATTGCGCGTTTTTTCTCATATCCCGTATTCAATACAGCATTATTCAGCAGATGCAGAATGTTTATCTCGTACGCAGTTCCAATGGACGGGCGAGCTGAGCGCCAGTTTGTCAATAACTAAAATGCTCTTCTAAGCCAGTAGGTGTGATCAGTGACAGGCACAATTTTGTACATTTTCTAAGTAATGTTTGGTGCTACAGTGGTTTTCGTGGTGTACTTCTATGAAATAAAAAAACATGCTGACGGTTTCCGTATTTCATTTAATAAATAAAACCAGTAATAAAAGCAATAAATAAATAGAATGTATGCGTGCAACAATACGCGAGTATTCTGTCAAGTTTCGATGGGTTCAGGGTGTCCGTGACGCGGCGAATTCGTTTCGTGGCGCGAAGTCATTTCTTTCTAAATATGTTGCTCAATCTTCGACTGCGAGGTGTGCCCTGAAACAATTTTACAATCATTTTAAATAAATAGTTGTAAATAAAGTTAATCACGTTACTCTACATATTACAATATCAGAACAATAATAATAATAAATCATGGTAATAAATCATGAGATCGCTGGGAGATTAAATTTATCGAAATGGATGGTTTAAAATTGAAATCAATTAAAACGCCTAGGTGTCAACATGGACGCTACTGCAGATTTCGTATGGAAAACCGCTGAGACCCTTCCAAGCCTCAGCGGTTTGAGGTTAGTCGATGATGAGTCAGTCGATCAATAGGAATATTTGCCTTAATTATTAAAGTAGATGACAAATGAAGATCGTAGAGATATGATTATGAGGTACGATAGATGAGAGATAGATAGATTAACACTGACATCGCCAGTGTCTCCCCTGGTGGAGCGGAAGAGCGCTCGGATCCGCGAGGGCGTGCTGGTCTTGCGGGACGCGTTGGGCTCCATCTCCACGCGAAGGGACTCCCGCAATTCCGAATCCTGTAAAACATAACAAAACACTCTCAAAACCTGCTTTACAAACCATCCGTAGTCAATTAATGTTGTATCACTACTGTTCACGCTCCTACCGCGTTGGGAACGAAATTAATAGAACACTCTAGAACAACGATTATTTAATATTCAATCGTTCATTTAGAACACACTACGCCACATAAACAGTTTATATTTTTCTACCATGGATTTCTTCTTCTTTCCCCATATATATAGGGAACATATCACAATATTCCTGGGATAATTAATTAAGTGTCAGGTAATATCGTACGAATTCTGTAAAGTATGTCGATAAGCGTGTATAACCCACCGTGGCAGACAGCCTGCCGGCCTGCTTGCTGGGCGTGGGCGGGCCGGGCTTCTTGTAGGCCGTGATGCCCACCTCCTTGCGCTGCGTGCGCCCGCCTAGCGACATGCCGGGGCCGCCCAGGCACTACAATGCATATTTAAAAAAAAATTTACACGCGCGCAATAAAAAAAATCTCGTCAGAATTATACGTCACTAGCAATGCTAGAACTTAGGAGAATTCTACAAAAACGTTTTAATAGTCCGAATATCAAGGCTCCGTACATATCCTCTTCACGAAATATAGAACACCTTTGTTATGGAGTTTCTATTATATTTGGTATGCTCCATTTCAAATAAAGTAAAGATGGAACAAAATGTTTTACTTTCGGAGCTACGGAGCGATACTTATTCACAACTTAGTATTCACACAATCTTATTTAAATTCCACAATCAAGTTGACGTCACGGTCATATATTTTACTTCTTTACAATAATTATATATAAACATCCACGCTGCAGATAAATTTTTTTCAATACTTTACGTAACGTGCCTTGAATCTTCATAAATGTATTCACTTGCCTTAGTATCTCAATGAAATAAACTCTCTAGTTTTAATACGTCCGTGTCTCGAAAGAGAAACAGTTAACTAAATGCAGCGTGTAAAAAAAGCGTTCCTCGGCGACGACTAAAAGGAAAGTAATATTTAATTTTCTATATCGTGGGGTTGTTCAGCGATTATCAGATGTGACACATTGGGAGTTACCGTTACTATGACTACCACAAACACAAGCCGACCGGGCACGAGCTACAATCGTGATTAACACAAATGTGCTCAATATACATATTGAGGGCGAGAGTACAAATAATTCAGTTTGTTTCTAATATTGGGTTATTCCATGTCAAATCTGCAGATTGTTGGAATCCACCACTTCCGTTTTAGAGGAGTTTTGGTCAGAAGTTTTCTTTTATTACATATCGAAGTTCTGCCAAAAGAAAATAATTTAAAAAATTCTTTTTAAACTTATGCAAAATTGAAAATTTTACTGTTTTTCCAGTTTTTCTACACTGTGACAGTTACGAAAATGAAACAAAGCTTGTTTTAAAGGGTATAATTGGTGGTATAAGAAAAAAAAACATTTTGATAAAGATTTGTCAAATTTGGAAAAATTTGAATTTTAAAAATCATTAAAAGCGGC
>DWME01009587.1:0-10812 GCA_018244795.1 Parelbella ahira ahira | reverse complement strand
AAAATTGATGCTTTGTGTGCACGATTACTGACCTTTGCCCGAAGATCCGAAGACCGAGTTGCCGAGATCATTTAAACTGCTCGTAAACTTGTCCGCCTCGTTGGACAGCGCGTCGGAGACAGCCGCCTCGCTCTCCTTAACATTTTTCTCTACACTGTGGCGGACTTCCCCCAACCGTTCGCCAGCATCATCGATCCTCTGCTTGGTCGATGCCTTGACATCCTCCAACTTGTTCCCAGCCGACACTTGGAAACCCTCGAACGTGTCTTTTACGTCACCGAATAATTCCTTAGAAGTGTCTTCAGCACCTTGGATGGTCCCGTGGGTAGCACCGGCGAACTCTTTCACGGAGTCGTCTAAGCTGTCGAACGTGTTGCCCGCTGAGCTCTGGAAGCTGTGCAGGGTGTCTTGGGCAGAATTTTCCAACCCGTGAACGTCGTCTCTGAAGTCCGCGTACGTGTCACGGGCGGTACTCTGCAAGTCCTCCCACGTGTTCTGGGCGTCGCTCACTTTGTCCTTAGCAGAGCTTTCGAGTTTCTCGAAAGCGCCCAAGGTCGAGTGTTGTGCGTGATCGAACGCCTGCTTCGACGACCGTTGTAGATCGTTCGCCTTGTCGCTCGCCGCGCTTTGAACTTTATGTAACTGTTCGTGGCCAGAATCTTTGAGTTGCTCAAATTGGTTCACGATACCACTTTCGATTTCAGATTTTTTGTCCGCTGCTGCATTTAATTTTTCTTCAGCAGCTTTCTTTATATCGTCTGCCGTGTGTTCAGCTTCTTGCCGTATCCTGTCCAGTTCTGTTTCCGTCGCACTTAGAACAGCATCCTTGGCCTTCTTCGCTTCCTCCTTTTTACTTTGCACAGTCTTCTCTATTTCATTTGTAGTTTCATCTATAGTTTTCTTCGCTTCATCAGCTTTTTTAGTTACAGATGTTTCGATATCATCTTTTGCCTTACTAATAGCACCCACGACTTCACTTTTCTTGTCTTGAACATTTTGAACTAAATGTTCAGCACCTTCTTTCAGATCTTCATGCTTCTTCTCTATTCTTTTTTCGATGTCTTCTTTTGTAGCAGATGCCTGTTGCACAAGATCGTTTGTTGCATCTTTTGTTTCGCTTACCTTATATTTAATTCCATGCTCTATTTTATCTTTTTCTCCAAATATGTTGTGGACTAGTCCGGTAAAGAAGTTTTTACTTTCCTTGGTTTTCTTTTTCGCTTTTCCTTTCACTTCTTCTAAAGAATCAGTTATTTCATGCATCTTTTCATTTGCAGTTTCTTTAACATTTTCAATATTTTTTTCTACCCCCGTTGTTATATCATGTGCTTTATTGCTTATACCATCTTGTACATCATGTAGTTTATCTTTAGCTGCTTCCTTGGCATCATGTGACTTTTTCTTTAAATCGTCTTGTATGCTGTCCAATTTTTCATTTGTTGCATCTTTAGCGCTTTCATATTTATCTTGTACATTTGTCTTAATATCTTGGGCTTTATTACTTAAGTCTTCTTTAGCAGTATGTAATGTAGTTGCGACAGTGTTTGCACCTCCTTTTATTTCTGTACCAACATCCTGTGCCTTGTGTTTAAGACTATCTGCAGCATTTTCGAGGGCACCTTCTGCTTCCGTCAACTTATCTTGTCCCATTAGTTTCAACTGCTCGGCCTTCTCTCTCGCAATGAAGTCAAATTCATGAATTTTATTTTCTGCGCTGTCTTTAGCACCTTCTGCGGTATGTACAATACTATCTAATGTGTCATTTGTAGACGACTTTACATCCGATATTTTATCATTCACTGACGTTCTTATACCTGATGCGATTGATTTTAAATCATCCTCTGTTTTTTCAGCGGACTTCCTTAAGTTATCAACTTTATCGCTAACGATACCTTTAGCATCATGAGCTTTCACTTCAATATCTGATTTCAATCCCTCCTGCTTGTCTCTCAAGTCTTTTACAACTTTTTCCGATTTTTCAATTAGTTCCTCAATTACTTCATTGCTCTTTTGTTTTATGTTATCTTTCTCTTTCTCCATTTTTTCAATGCTATCTTTTGCATCATTTTCAGCTCTTTCAGAAATATCCTGAAGTTTTTCATGTGCAGCAAATTTCACATGTTCTATAGTGTCCGTTACATTCGAAGTGTTATTGTGTCTATGTTTTTCGCCCTTCTTGTATCTTCCTTCACAACATCCGTCATAAAATTGGAATGGATCTGTACTCTTGCAATGTAATGGTGTATCAACAGGTTGCATATGTTCGTACTGGTGATATACTTCTTCTGTAATCTGTTGTAAGTTGTGGGGTTTATCCTCGTCTACAATAAGTTTCGTGGAATACACATGACTATCAACATCATCTTCCTCTTTTAAGTGCGGTTTTGTGTGCAGGTCTTTGAACATATCCTCAACTTTGCCCAGTAAGTCTTCGTTGATAATTTTAGGCGATGGCTTTGGAGGAGAGCTGTCTTTGGCTTCTCGAGGCTTCGGTTGGGGTTTAGGAGAAGATTCTTTTACTTCATCCTCTTTGTCTTCACTGTGGCTGAAAATGTTCTTAACTTTGTCTGTGAGACCGCCAAGGAATGAGCCACCTTCGGGTTTCTTTTTGCCCTTTTCTAAGGTATTCATAGGAGTCTTATCTTCGTCTGAATCAAAGGTAGCTTTGGTTTTATTTGAATCCACGTGAACGGAATCGCCGTTAACTGAAAAAAAAACAAAATGTATTACTTTCTATTACATTTTTACACAAATTCCATCATAAATCTGGTTTGTTGTTTTTGAAAAAAAAAACAAATACATATTTAATTGTTTACCTTGTGGTTTAAGATCCTTGTCATCTTTGTCCTTATCTGTGTATTTCACATCTCCATTTGCAATGGTTCTAGCCTGGAATGTTTTCAAATATAATTTATATAATTTTCAAATATGGTAACTGTCTGTTTAAAGTATATTTACTATTTCCCCAGACTAGGACTGACCAAATCAGTAATGGTACAGACGGTAGTTGTAGTTGTAAATTCATGAATCACTGTAAATTTTGAATTACTGCAGAAACATTTTGAAAATACTTTCGAATATTTTTCACACACAACTCACATGTCCATTGAGTTGCGGCTTATCGTTGTTCCTCGGGAGAGATCCCGGACCCGAGCTGTTGTTGTGGTCGCCCCAATGGAAGCTCAGTTCGTCCTTCAACGCGTCAAAACCTGTAAAAAACATTAAACGATATTAGTCGTGTGTCCTAATATGTTACAGATACTTAATTTTTATACGTTTATCTCATATATTCTCACCAGACTGGTCTAGGTTGAGGCAATCCAGGTGACTCTTAGCAGCGCGAGGAGCGATTCTCTCGGGCAGCTGGACGTCCAGCACGCAGGCCGGAGTTTGCGACTGCTCTCCCTTACCCACCTGAGCACAACAAGAATGTATGTCATAAAATATATATCAGGTCATTAGAGGTGTTAGGCGCTTTTCAATATTCTATTATAGAGGGAGTTAGTTGGGTAATGTCAAAAATCAGTATAATTTGCTTGGCATTTTAGTTTACTTTTTATTATAATTATAGTAATTTATTATAAGTAAATATACTTATTGTTCCAACAATATATCGGAAATTTATGCAATTGTACAACATTATATTTTTGACAGTTATTTACTACTTCAAGTATTAATTTATTCGGGAATTTAAAAGTAAAAATCACTATGAATTGCAGATTTATAGGATACCTTTGGCTCATTCATAAAATAGATTCTTCCGGAGGGAGTCTCTTCATGATGTTTCACCCTCACAGTGAACTCCACTCTGTTATCTTTGAAAGCCTGAAGAAAAAAATTGTAAAGGATCATCAAATATTTGTTCAAGTAATATATCTTAACTTCAAGTCATTTATCATCGGCTAATCTATGACAATAGTGAGAAATTGTAATAGGTGTTGTAAATATTAGTGAGTCTAAAAGAATTAATGAACATAAATTTGTCTAAACAGCTAGAAAGTATTATAGAAAATATTTTGAAAAATATGTTATGTAAATTCACAACTATTGTGTGGCTGAAAAATAGAGGCATTATATATAGAAGGTGCACCTCAAAGATGAAATTAGGCTGACTGGCGGACTTGGTGACCGGCACCAGGTTGCCGGAGAACTCCAGGAACACCTCCTTGCCGTCCAGGAAGCGCACTGCGGTCGAGTGCGCCACCTCTGTGTAATGCTCCTGGAATGAAAAACAATATGAGTTAATCGTTTCTATTTTTCTCGTTTCTAAGGACAGAGATCTCCCTTTAAAACTCATGCACGTGTAGATTTTACTTTACAAAAATAAGTTTTTATTGCAGTTTTAAATATGCCATTCCAGGCTGAGCAATAGTTTAAATTTGCATTGTCACATTTAATTATATCAACGTTATTATTGTCATCAATCCCAATCCTCTGCGGGTTAGGCAGAGAGCAGTGAGTATACTAATACGTACGAACTTCATTAAATGTACATAACAATGATACAATCTGAACTAATTTCGATACTGTATTCTCTTTGTACCACTTTGTGCTTTGCAATAGTTTAATGTATCCGTTTGTGAACAACGTGCTGAGGCAGGTAGAAATCTCTTTAAAAGGTGAATCGAATAAATATGAGCAGATAACGAGAGGCAAATGGGGACTCAGGGGAGGTGAGGGGAGGGGTCGTACCTGCTGCAGCAGCGTGTCGTAGGCGTAGCGGTCGGTGATGTAGAGCACGAGCAGGCGGCCCTCCAGCGCGTCCAGCCGCTTGCCCAGCACCACGATGCGCACCTCGAACGGCACCAGCAACATCTCTCTGCGCAACACATATAGTTTAAATCTGTTTTGTCATATGTCTCTAAAAATTGACAATGTAATGTCCTCTCTAAACATGTTATTAATTTTTGATTTCACTTTCTCTTTAACATAAAACTGCTAAACGTTATACAAAAATAAAACACTTAAACCATCACATGTAATTACTAAATTGTTCCCCCATGAAGGGGTATCATTTAATTGAATATTGCAGCATTTAGTTAAAGTTGATTACCTGTATAACTCAGTTGCAAGCTTAGTCGCGTCGCTTACGTTTTGACAGTTCATCAGCCAGAATCTGAAAGATGAAACGGTGGAATTACATATGTATATGATTAGTAAATGAATAAATATGGTTTCATGTACAAGGGGCGGGAGCAGTAGTGCGGGTGAGGGCGGGCGAGGGCAGGTGAGGGCAGGTGGTGGCGACCTGGCGGAGACGGTGGTGGTGAAGGAGGCGCAGTCGTCGGTGAGCGTGAGCGGCGTGGAGCCCGTCACGTCCTCCCACACGGCGCGCGCCTGCCCGCCCATGATGGAGCACAGCAGCCGCAGGTTGGACGACGACGACTTGTCGTACCCGCCGCCCTGCAACCGACAATTAAATTCGTACTTACGGAACATTTCATTCAATAGGCCCCACGAATAGTAGGTTTTTTTCAAGAGGTAAATAAGTGACGTCGTCGGGTGATAACCGTTAGGGGAGCATAGTAAGATCGCGATGGAGACCTGCGCGTCGTTGTGGGGCAGCGGCACGGTGAGCGTGATGGAGCGGTGGAACTTGCGGCGGCGCGGCTCGACGGTGAGCACGGGCGAGACGGCGGCGCTGCGCGGCAGCAGGCGGCGCTGCAGCGCGGCCGCGGCGGCGTGCGCCTGCAGCCCCACGCGGATGCGCTTCGTCAGCGCCTGCGGCGGGAACTGCGCCTGCACCTGCGCCACGTGCGCCGAGGAGACCGTGCCGCCGTCGGGGCCCACCACGTGCACCTCCTGCCGCACGCGCGACACCACGGCCAGGTAGTGCGGGAAGTCGCACGTCACGATGCGCGTCACGCGCTGCCCGCCCTCCCCCACCCACTCGCCCACCCACTCGCCCGCCCGCTCGCCCGCCGCGCCCGCCGCGCCCGCCTGCTGCCGCTCGCGGCTCAGCGCCTCCTGCGACACCACACACGCCGAGTAATGCTTGCGGTCTTTCACTCCATACATGTCTAATGTGGATTAATCTTATACGGTACTTCACGAACGTCATTGAAGTATAATATAAATAATAAGAAACATACATAAAAATAAATATCTGTACCTGGATCATCGGATTGTCGTTGTTGTGTAGATAATGATCTTGCCAGGTGTCGCCGGTGTCGGAGCGCAGTACCACGATCTCCCGCTCGGGGCACGACGCCGTGAAGATCGGCACCTCGATCACCACAGGACTGAAATGGGAATTGTATAAGCAAATAAGTAAATTAATGAGTTCACCTATCCGGTAACTAATTTTTCAATTGAACATTAGAATATTCATATACATTCACAAGGTTCGCGATATAAAATATAATATATAGGTATATACGAGTATAAAAGGTAAGTATTATCATAATTAAACGAGAGAACTAGATCCGATTAAAAGCCCGATATCTTAAAATAAAAACAAAGTGTATTGAAAAAAAAATTATATTTAAGATGTTATAATAACTTGATATAGGTACAACATGTTAATTTATTGCCAACTAATTTGAAATCATTAAATTTAAAATACAATGAATGAAAGTTTCTGGCAGATAAATTTAACTAACATTTCAATTGTAAAGATTTTTAATAATATGTGGTTATATTTCTTTACCAATTAATGCAAATAACATTCAAGGCTACACTTACAATAGGAACTTAGCTCCTTGAGGTTGCAATTCCAGCAATCTCGAAGCTAGCGCTTCGCCCTCCATCAAAGGAGGGGGTGCCGCTGCCGGAGCCCGACGTGTTGCCGCACTGGAAATATGATAAAACTTTGATACGTGCATTTTAAGGTGTATGCGTTAAAAATGAGTTGAACTGTAATGATGTACTATTAGAGCTTATGAAATGACGATATTATAAAAATCATCGAATCGTATTTTAAGCTTTGATTGACAATAAGTTATTAGGGGTAGGGACAAGTGGTGGTAGGGACAAGGGGTGGTAGACATGTGTTTGTCATTCTATGATCTATTCCCACACCTCTTCTACTCTGTGATTCTTTCATGGTGTATCAGAGGTTCATTTAAAAATGTTATTATTTACTGTAAACTCTGCTCAATGATCACTAGTGAGAACAAATAAACTTGCCTCATAATATTGCAAAATATTATCGCGCTCAAATTATATTAATACTGGCAATACAATATAATAATTGACATAAAAACAAAGAGTATTATGTAAATGAAATAATTGTATGTATTGCGGCCTGAATATGTCTCCGCGTCTATCAACACTAGATTCTAATAACGTGTTCCGCTATTTTATACTCGGCCGCCATTAACGAGGAATAATTTTATACGCGACAAACGATTACGACTGATGATAATTATAAAAAATGTCTCATTGTAAATGGACAAAACTAAGTATGACCTCAAAACGAAAAATCATTTGTATAATCATCCTTTATTTTTACACTTGCAATGAAATGAGGCAACGCTCGGTTTTTCGTAACATATTAAAATAGTCAATGATTCACGTAGACAGTGCTGCCATCTCACCGCCCATCGCTCCAAATAGAAGTTATACAAATCTGTTACGGTCATCTACAGTTTTAGATTAACATCACAAAGGCGTCTCGAGGACTGAACAACGCATCTCAAAATCATAACGACTATATATGTTCATGTACATTTATGGTAGGTTGCGATGCAAATGTTACCTTCTCAGGTGGTTGCTGAATAGAATGTCGTGGATACCAAAAAGATTGTTTTCGAAATTTGTCAAGACCGTATATATCAATTTGAACTTCTCCGATATTAGGATTCAAGACCATCATGATCATTAATTTATTGGCGAATATTTTAATAACGAAACCTTGGACCAGAGCTACATGTATCCAATATTTATAACAGATCTGTTCACTTATACAGATACGGGTAATAAAATTTAGAAAACATAGTCATCCTAATTTAAAAACTATTTTGAACTAAATAGTGACTCAAACTGAATGCGAATGGAGCGTATGACTATAAAACCACAATTATGCAAATGTTGTGACCATAAATATATTCCTAAGGTGACTTATATTTTGTTTAATGTCCATATTGTGTGTATATTTTACGCTACTGTGACGTCATGAAGTGCACACACCCACACACTCGCACACACACATATAGGGTAGCTGATGCATTATAATAAGTATTTGGTAATTTTAGAATTTGAATATATTGTGACAAATAATAAAAAGGATTTCTATGAATGGCATAAAAACATATAAATAAAGTAAAGCGAGAAAGAAGTGAATGCGTGTCATTAATAAAGAAGAGCGCAAAGTAAACAAACTTTATAGACGCGATTAATGCTTTATTACACCGCGGCTATTGTGTCGGGCAATCTCCCAAAAACGCGGATTTATTTCGGTTCGTGACTCGCTCCGTCGAAGTCCCGCTATTGTCATACTTCCACACAACCGTGCGACTTCCCGAGTGAGTATCTCTCAGTATGAAAAGGGGGCGGTTGGAGTTAGTTTAGATATTCGCTTCGAAGTTGTTCTATGGCAATAAATCGAATGAAATGAACGAAGTTATTGATGTTATTTGCGAGATTGTGCAGTTCTTAAACGGAACAGTCTACAGCCGGTCGCCCGACGTTGGACAACTTCACAAATCGCTTTCGATCTGCTACTGCGACAGTAGGACGAGCGTTTCGTTCGCTGAATGCAACTCTTAAATAACACTGTTTAGTTTTCTTGTCTAACATGTGTCATAGGTGCATTGTACATGCATTAGGTCGATTTGATGCACGTATATTTTATAGAAGACCTTTTCAAAATTCTATATTTGTAAACAGGACTAACAATAGAAAAAGCTGTTAGAGTATTAGTCAATATAGTTGCCTGCGGTGCACGTGAATCTGGATTCGATTTTTGACTGGGCAGACTAATTCCCGCGCGAATTTTCCTTGCGTGTCACGCGGTATGTTTCTGATTGTGCAGAGTAAATAGACGGCAGGACAATGTATTTATGCTTCGTGTCGGAACGTAGGTTGGCGTTGTTAGTGTGTCCGAAACATTAAGTTCCGATGGGGTGTGTAAGTGTCTGAATAACAGACATTTATCGAAAGTTCATGTTTGGGGGTTCCAAGTCACAGTGTGATTGCACCGTACCGATTGAAGCGAGTGCAGCTCGTGTGTAAGAGAGTGAGGTGTAATGTAGCGGCACGCACCGGCAGGTGACGCGCGTGGGCGCGGGCGCGGCGGCGGGCGGCACCACGATGCGCACGCCGCCGCGCCGCTTCGCCTTCATGGCGCCGCCGCGCGCGTCCACCACGAACGACACCAGGAACCTGCGATGGTTACCTACCCACTTATCATGTCATTCATTATAAATATGTTTACTTATACATTCTATATTTCTAGTAGTAGCACGGAGTCTGGATCTGCGTCTGGTGTATGGTAATAGACTTGCCACCAGGCAAGACTGTGGTCAAAAGCTGGCCTATAGAGTATAAAAAAAAATACCTAGTCCAGGATGAGACGTGATCGTAACATAACGTAACTGTACAACACTCCTCGGTCTACTCCTTCGAGGACTACAGGCGTGATGTTAAGTTTTTTTTTATTCTGTGGCGATATATAGCAATATATGTATATTTTGACACTAGTTGAGCTTCCTATAACGACGTATTTACGACTGAGATTTTTTTAAAAATAAAAACGACTTAAGAGATACTTTACCATGATGACCAAGTCCAATTTACAGCAACTCATATTGGCATAGCCACTCATAATAAAATTTAATAACATCGATTTCTTTATAAACATAAGCGCGTGAAGATAAAAACGTTGCAATCTAAACGACTCATAGACAATTCATTTATAGGACATCCGTCAACTATTGCGTCATTTTTTTAATTTTCCGCTGCAGCAAGCAATATCGGGACGATGGGCCCTCTTGTGAGGCTTCATTAAGAGAACATGATACTGCACAGTTCGCTCGCCGCGCCGCCGTCCGGAAGTAAATCCGCGCGTGCTATTATTGAACATCCTGTAGTCAGTCGTGACATTCGACTGCTCTTGGCAAAGGTAACGAACACAACGCGCTATTTTAATACCAATCTCGCGTCTCGGGTCAGACGACATCAACCTATTAACGTGTCCATCTCTTCATAAATAAAAATCAAACTAAAAAATATGACTATATAATTCGTTTATTGAATCATCGCAGCCTGTAATCCACGAAGCGGTAGGCAGGACAGTGTGTGGTACGCTTCCTTGTTACGTTTATGTCTCATTATGGAGAATATGGTGAGCCTGTTGCCATACAAAGGTCACAGACCCAGACTTCGAGCCACTACTGGAGTTTTCTACTAGAAAATCCATGTTAGAGAAATCTACGGGATTCGAACCCAAGGTCTCAATCAGCAACGCGTTTTGAAACCACTCGACAAACGACGCAGTAATAGCAAGTATTACTATCTTGACTCAAGAGTAATAGAGTAATACTATATAAGTATAGTGACGAGTTGTATGTATGCACGGACCCGATGTCGAGCGGCTGGCGGTCGATGGTGGCGACCCTGCTGTCGTTGTTGCTGGGCCACAGGTGGCCGTCCGTGACGCTGTCCTCGAGCGGGCGCGCGCGCTGCAGCGTGCCCGCCTCGCTGTTCATGTAACGGTACTGCTGCTGCTGCTGGATCGGACATTCCACTTCGCCTGCGGGGGGTTACACAATACCTGTTAAAGCAATTGATAATGGACCCATTCGTCATTCCACTGTTGGAATATGGGTCTCCTCTCATATTGAGAGGGTTAAGGCCATAGTCTGCCACGCT
>DWME01009586.1:0-10812 GCA_018244795.1 Parelbella ahira ahira | reverse complement strand
CTCTCAATATGAGAGGAGACCCATATTCCAACAGTGGAATGACAATGGGTCGATTATTATTATTATTATTATTATTAGATGTATAACAATCATGCTTACCAATAACATAAATTCCAATTTAAACGGTTAAATCCACTACAAATATTAAAATCATCAGCGCACGATAGGGTGTGTCAGTAGGAAACGCAATCAGATTGAATCTAATACGGTCAGCGGGTAAATGCCCCAAACATGGACATGACGACTGAGCTCTGACGGACGTCGCGAGTTCCGTTTACGTACACTATTTACCCGTTTAGCCTTTACCGTGGAGAGTAAGAAGGCTAGTGAACCCAACTAACTAGGTATCATTGTGCCTGAGTGAATACTGTAAACAACTTTCCTGTGCGTCGTGGTTTGAATGAGCTGCGCTTAGTCAATATGGGACCGTGTGGTCTAGTTTCAGAGGTTCGATACTAGGAAATATCGAGAATCTACCCGTTTTTGTTCTATTACCAATAGTAGTGCAATTTTTACATTACATAGATTTTTACGTTTACAATTCTTTTTGCCTCGTATCTTATCGAACTTAAGGTTTGGAAAAATGTGTTTACTTTTAGGAATATTTTTAATTCTTATTATTTTGAAATCATAAGCCATTACATCAATGAAAAATAAGTAAATATTATCGATATTTTAGTAAGAACATTTAATCATTTGTATGTTTCCATGCCTTTAAATTGGAGTGTCCTATTGGGTTAAAGTTTCGATAGCATGTTATGTCGACTAAAATTACTATTAATTAATTAGTGGGTATATAAAAATAACTATAATGTAATTATAGAGAATAGGCTCTCAAAAATTGTAGCCTCATCTACATATAACCATGACTAAAATGTTATAATTATCTTTAACAATGTTAACATTGTTCGTCGGTCTGTCATTGTCACGGATAAGAGTGGTCTCAAACTTGACCTAATCTAGTTTGGATTAAGTTAAGTTTGAGACGATTTTCAACTGTTTTCGACAAGATTAACATCGGGCAAAGGGTTTCGATAGTACTCATTTTGGTGTTGCGTACTTCTATTGTAACTTGTATATACAAACTACAATAGAACTACATTGAATCCATGTGATGATTGAGGGCAATTTCATCCTGTGTACATTTATGAACAAAACTAGTCTTACATAGCTAAAGTTTGTTGTATCTCGCACGAGAGGTATCAATCTTCAACACGTAAGTCTGATGCACAACAAAGTTAGCTTGTCAGGTTTCTATGATTGAGCCCAGAAAGAAAGCTGCCCTACGTTCAGTACAGAGGAAAAATGCAATTCGAAGCATTAGAAAACGTTTACTTAGATACTGTTTAAAGTATTCAAAAATTTCTAATTTTGAAATGAACCCAGTACTGAAAATCATGAAATTATATACCGAGTTTTCGTTTTTTTTATGTCTCTGAAAGTAATACGCAGCGTTTTCTAATTTTACCAGTATTTTTTAAATTGGGAAATATTTTAATGGCAAATTTTGTTCTGTTCTTCTTAATAAGCAATTTGTCTCGCCCCTTAATCACGTTTCCCTAATTTTCTTTCAAAAGCATCGCTTTTTAACTGAGACTTTAAAATAACAGTGACTTTTATTTTTTACGCCGCAAGAGGATAATCTTGTGTTTTTACTTTTTTGATAAACAAAATGTAATTATATCTACATTTTGAATGAAATTCTACACAAATACTTTAATACTAAAAATATGATATGTTATTTGTGTTTAAGAAGACATTGAAGGAAGTCATAAAATCCACGAAATAATTCGAGAAATTAATTAGGTATATTTAAAAATGTATTATAATGCACTTACACCACTAAAAACGATGAATCCAGTAATAAGTAAATCAATACGTAAGCTTCAACCGGCTTCAGTTCTATCCACTTACGTTTATACAATACCGATAAATATTTAAAGTGATATTGAAATATGTAGTTATGACAGTACATTGTGACCCAATTGTGTACCTGTCATGCTGGCGGAAAACGAGTTGGTGACCACAGAGCACCGGCGATTTACGACAATAGATGGGTGTTGTGAAGAGTAAAAGCTAGCTTTCCAGCGGTCGGTCCGCGACCTACAGCGACGACACACATTGAACTTGAAATCCTGCTCGTCATCGACCGTCCTACTATTGGTGGTTTTACCCTATTTTTTTATAGCCGTAATTATTTTCACTTTGCGATGCGACTTTTATCTTAAGTATGTTTAAAGCGTAGTTGATATTTATATTTACTAGTACGTTCATTATCAGGTGTTTTGGAAATGAATTACATATGTATGTATCTACATGTTTCTCTTTTCCCAAATATTACCTAATTTTTTTTTTTAAATAAAAATTTGTTGTACCTAGCTCAACGTGAAGGTATATTTGGTATTTTAAAATATATATTATGTTTGTTTCACGTAGCATCGTTTTTATTGCTGTTTTAACCATTTTACGAAATGAGATCCTGTAAAAACGATAGTTGGAAATAACAACACAACGATCACTAAGTTATATTCAGTTTATAAATTATATTTCTTTTAAAATTAAGTGTATATATATTTTATAATTTTATATATATAGACCGAACATAAAATTAGTACAAACGATTACCAATCCTTTTTTATTCGTACTAAATAACCCAGCATCATGCACCCAAACTCAGCGTGCATAACACGCACAGTATTGATAAATCGCACGTACCGTTCAAAAACGGAAAAACAAACAAACACGCTAAGAAAAAATTTGCAAACAATGAAACAAGCAGCGTCTAAGCCGGAGAGCGTCACGACAGCTCCGCGAGACGAGTGAGTGATACACGCAGCGACTGAATGAAAGTAAAATGAGACCGACGAGGGCGACGACCCCGCTGACACACTGCACTTGGCGGCCGCGCCTCGCGCACGCGGATATCGTTTGTAGCGCACTGTGCAAAAACATCGAATTTACAATTGGATTTAATTGTACCATTTCGTATAATAATAAATAATTATTGCAATTACTATGTTATTTATAAATCCAATTTTATATTTAAATTTATATATTCCAATGTTATACATGGGTCTCCTTCCAAGCCTTCTCTCGGGGTGAGAAGATTTAAGGCAATAGTTTGCCGCGCTACCGCGCTGGTCAAATGCGGTTTGGCAAACTTCACACCACTTGGATACTCTTATCTGAGAGTAAGGTGTGTTGGTTTCCCCACGATGTATTCTTCTACCGACAAACAAGTAATATTCATTTTTAAAACGCACATGTTTCGCAGAGATGCGCGCCAAAACTTGAACCTACGGCCGTCGGAGTGGAAGCCTTAATTCTAAGCCACAACGCTGTCACTACTATTATAATTTATTTATTAAACTTATGTTATAAATTCTTAAGCAGCTTTCCTGTTGATTTTTAATTTCTTGTTTCAAAATTATTTCTGTGGATTGTACATATAAAAATGATAGGTCCGATAACCTATAATATGCCTAAGATAAACAAGATGCCGGTAATTGTGAGTAACTAAGTTGTAAATGAAAAAAAAACTAAATTGAATGAGGTTCTATTAAAAATGTGTGGAATAACGAATTCATATGTTTGTTAATATACTATTCATATTTTATTCATAAATGTACCTACATACTAGCATATTCCATTCATAAGTTCAAGTACTCATTCTATTTATAGGTATACTCATAATCTATTCATAAGTTAGTTTCAAATTGTATTTGTTGTTTTTTAAAAAAACCTATTCCTTTTTTAGCTAAAGTTAATGCTTTTGCTCGTCTCTACCATCGCGTGTTCAGCTATGGCCACGTACATATGTACTTAAAAGCCTCGTTAACCACTTGTCGGCATTTTCAAATACGAAACGCTACACGCCTTAATCAACTCGTAACAACTGACGGGGCATTAACTTCTTCGAAAAGATGATTAATGATTACATGTGCCATCGAAATATTTTAGTTGGCACGGTGTTTTAATAATTATATCTATTTAACACCTGTCTATTGATTCTTATCGTAGATATATAAGTACATTTCCTCAACTTTCTCTTCTGTAAGTATTCGATGGAGCAACATTAACAAATTGTGTACTAACTTGGAATCTTCCGACAGCGATCTAAGTACTTTCCGGATTTATCGATAGGAGGGAACTTCGAAATCCCACGCACAAATCTTTATAGAAGAAATAAAAAGTCTCAACACATCTTGGCTCGACAGTACTTTCTAATTTTGTACCCCGAGGCGAAACAAACGAGAGTTATTAAACTGACAATTCGTTAATACCGGGTTCACGGACGTACGAGTATCAAACCTGTAACACGTTTGATATTGAAAATCTAGCACCGGTCTTCGTAATTGGTAATAAAATATGTACATTTTCATACGCCTTTTGCGAAATGCGAAAGAATTTTCTTTCAATTAACGTACAGTTAATAATACTGAGAACTTAAGTCAATATTGCAATTGACGAAAACACACTTAGCGCTTTAGATGTCAGACAGTAGAAAAAAATTCGGAAAGCAGAACACTTAATATCACTATGCTTTAAATCAAATGAAAACCAGAATCGTGGACAACTTTCACATGAACAATCTATTCGACATCCGAGGAAATTCATCCAAGAGTACCTAATCTGGTCAGAATTCGTACGAGCGACCCGGTATCTGCTGGTTTGGGTGTTGTCGCATATTTTGGACATGGTTTTTAACGTGTGGTATTTAAAACGGTCAGTATGTCGAATTAAATAACGCTTAAAATATTGCCCACACGCGCTAGTGAAAGCTGGCGGTGCTACAAAAACCGTAGTAATTTTCGTGTCAGAACAAGATATGAGATTTAATAAGTACCAGTATTCGGAGGCGTCATGTTGTTTATTACTGTTTTGATTTAAAAGCGATTGGTCGATTTATTTAAGACATTGATGCTAGATGGTTATATTTAGATTTAGACACCTAAATCTTCATAGCGCAATGTTCTGAAGACAGTAGTCGTGATATGTTTTATTGTAGTAACATTGCAGTAGCAGTGAAATTATTTTAGTATTATGTAATGGTTTCGTACCACGTCATTGTGTTGATACAAAATAAATATAAACAATATTTTAATGTGTATTAGAAAAAACAATAGCCGTGACCTTTTGTTAGAGTAATTAAGATAGCCATGTTTAATATATAATTTTTCTTTCAATACTAAACTTATAAATATCTGTTGTTTGTGATTTCAGAGCGGAACATTAAGTGACCAAACATCAAATGAGGGCGGTGGCGGAGGAGGTGGACCGAGCTCGGACACCAGTAGCGCAGCAGAACCTTCAACCGATCAGTTAGCTATGGAATCTTCTGAGAGAGAAACACCCAGTCATGCCTACAATGGGCCTCCACCGCCCGTTCCACCACCACACAATAGGAGGCAGAACCCACCACACCATCAGCAGCACCATCCCTTAGGTAAATTTACAATGCCGTGTAATTATTCTCTGACGAAATGAAGGCTATAATATAAATCTTTATATACAACATATTATAGTTTGCTGAGAAAATTTTGGAAAGCTCTGTACTTATAATTGCTGCATTTTGTATACAAAAAAAATCTAGATATATAATTTCCGTTCTCATTTACAGGTATGCCCAGAATTCCTACTCACCATCCAATACATTCGAAGCCTTTCGCTCTCGGGCCTCCAGTCAGTCATCATAAGAATGACTTAGGACCGGGATTTAGAGGCCCACCGCCGCCGCCCGCACCACCCGCAGATGCGCAAACATCCGCCAGTGACAAGGTGTTTAGTGGCGCTGGAGATGTTTGGCCAGCGCCCGCTCCGGATATGCCCAAAATTGTCTCCCTGGACGTAAAATGTGAAAAGAATGCCATGCGCGTATTTCTTAGCTTTGACAAACCGTTCTTCGGTATTGTATTTTCCAAAGGACATTATTCAAATCACCAATGCGTCCATTTGCCACCGAACTTAGGTAGAACTTCAGCTTCGTTCGAAATAGGCGCTCATGCTTGTGGCACTGCTGGAAGCGGTGATCCAAGATACAGAGGAGACGTTGCGGCTGCTGGAACTTATTTCGAAAATGTTATAGTTATTCAATATGACCCGCAAGTTCAAGAGGTTTGGGACCAGGCACGAAAGTTACGTTGTACGTGGCACGATCAGTATGAAAAAGCTGTTACATTCAGGCCTTTCCCAGTTGATATGTTGGATGTGGTACGTGCTGACTTTGCGGGAGATAATGTAGGCTGCTGGATGCAAATTCAAGTTGGCAAGGGACCTTGGGCGTCTGAAGTGTCAGGACTAGTTAAGATAGGCCAAACGATGACAATGGTACTAGCTATCAAAGACGACGATGCAAAATTCGATATGTTAGTACGAGATTGCGTAGCTCATGATGGTCAACGCGCTCCTATACAATTAGTCGATAGGCGAGGCTGTGTAACACGACCAAAGTTGATGTCAAGATTTACGAAGATAAAGAACTTTGGAGCTAGCGCATCGGTTCTATCTTACGCCCACTTCCAGGCCTTCAAGTTTCCAGATTCAATGGAAGTACACTTCCAATGTACTATCCAGATTTGCAGATATCATTGCCCTGAACAATGTTCTGATGGTGATCATAACATTATTGCTCCACATGTAGAATATGGTCCTCCACAAATTGATTCTTATCCAGTTGGAGCTGAAGCGAGAAGAGATGAACGTAGAGTAAGGAGGCAACGACGTGCGACATCTCCTGAGAAAGAAGTGGGAGTGAATAGAGTTATACGAGTAGTATCTGCTGGTGATTTAAATTTAGATTCCTCTGAAGAAACAGCAGCGCCTCGAGTTGTTCCGACACCGGGACTCGTTTGTATGACAACACCAGGATTTGCAGCCACTCTCGGCGCTCTTCTTGCTACATTGATTTGCTCATGCGCTGTGTCAGCCGTATTGTTCTTCAAATTGCGTCCAATTACTACACTGAAAAAGAAAACTGCAGCGATCACGACGATACCTCGACCGCATCCGACGACGGGGCCGCATGTCATCTCAAAAAGTAGATTTTATTCGTAACAATGCCTTTATATAATGTAATTTGTACATATTAGTGTGATGAGACTGAGTATGTAGACCATGCCAATTCAATTATATGTATTTTGCGTGTTATCTGAATGCTCAATCTTTTAGAGACGATTTGGAAATTTTCGCTATATCTATATTAAAATTTTCGTTTCGTTATTGAAATCGTGAATTAGATTTAAATACATGTGCCGTAGGGAGGCTTTCTTATTTGTATATTCCATGTAACACGTATCCAAAACACAAGCTAGGCTCCATTATTCTGTTGTTACAGATTTGTTATCCAATATTTGGAATGAAATTAAATCATACATGAAAATAGCATGAAAGCATATATTTAAAGTGTAATCAGTATAGATACAAAATGTAGTATTAAAATATAGTATAGTACAATCTTCTGTTACCTCTCTTCAAATATTTATATACTTTTTTGATATAGGGGCAACGGAAAACCTAACATCGTGTAAGTAACATTTAGATGAACCGTTAGTAATAGTTTAAAGTAACTTGTCATTAGATTAATACTATTTATTATAGTTAAGTTCTCGATATAGTCATTACTACTTGTAATTTATTTATTTTATTTTATACCACCTGAGTACCTCCTCTTCTGTTTTTAATTTATTGTTTAATTGTTTTTTATTTTTCGATTATGACAAATTATATGAATGTTATAAAGTTGTGTAATGTTGAATACTGCTTAATTATAAACAATTAGTTATTTAAATAATTTATAATCGAATATGTGTGAATGGAATGCAAACATTATGTATTTGATATAAATATCTGAATAAATTCAGGGTCAAATTTATTTTTGGAGTAAGATTTTAATTAATTTTGAAAACATCAATATCGCAATGTGCCTAAGCACTGCCGCATGAAGTTTATAGCATCAGTAGCAGACCTTAAGAACGTCAGTTTGAGATTTAATACGAATGTGTGGTAATAATACGAACATGCAGCCCTATTAGACTAGTCTAGGTGGCCTGCGTGTCTGACTGTGAGATACAACAACAATACGATTATATAGAATGTAAAATCTTCAAAAATTAAAATTAACTTTCTTAAAAATGCTGTATTTATTACTACCTTCAACCACAATCATAATTAGTCCACGTTCATCGGATATTCACTTTTAGAAGTTTGTGTGTTTCGGAGTACGCAAACGCTCACCAATAGCTCATATAAACCACACAAGTAAACATATAAACCACACAAGTAAACAAGGTACCTTGCTAGGTTCACTATATAGAAGGATACTAATTGCACAGAAAGCCTTCGTTTAACTTTATATTATTTTTAAATTTATTTTAGTATGAAACGATAAATAAAAAACCATTTTAAAATTTATGTTAGTAGGAGACGACAGCTAACGGCTAAGATGACGCACGGACAAGGGAATTCCACGTTTCTGTCAAGTTGATTTCTGCGAGTTATATAGAACAATCCGTCAACAGCCAAACCCTTAATGCTTAACCAGTTCGTCGCAGTTACGGCAAGGAGACAACACCTAGTAGTGGAATAAGGTTATCCTACTGTTTTCGTATAAAATAGGAGCACCAAAACGCTAGTATCATGTCTTGCCAACGTCACACTGTTCTGTACTGTTCTAATATTTAATTTAAAAAAAGTCGCAAAGTACTCAAATAATGCCATAACATTCAATGCGTAACTAAACGAAGACCTAATCACAATAGAACTGTTTGTTTGTTTTAAATTTGAACTAAATTCGGACTCATGTACACACACGCTTACAATTTTTAAACTTATGGGATGAGTTTAAGCTTTGACATCTTGGACAAGTTGTACTTAAACAGGGATTATTAAATAATGCCTTTTACCTGGTCTTAGAGGAACCATCGTCTGCTATATCTGACAGATCATCGAATAAATATCAATACGTTATATTCCCGTTCTCTTTCCATATCCACGGTTGGTTTTTTTATTTGAGGGTTGTAGTTAATCAAACTTGAGGTGGTGTTTGTCGATATTTAGAAGAAAACTGTGCGTTATAATGAAAATAAAACTACCACGACACTTTCATAATATAATTTATTCTACTAAAAATTAACAAGTACGTTTGGATACAGAGCGTGCCGCGATGACACTGAGCAGACAGGATATTTAATTATTATTTAATTAAAATTTTTAATTCAGAACAATTAAACATTCCAAAGAAATAAAAAAATTTTAAAGAAAATATAAATATACCATAACCGTATCGAAGAAAAAAAGAATATATTCATTAGATATTCGTTTAGGAATAAGTATAAATTGCACTTAGTGATATTGCATTCTCATCAGACGTTCTTATGAAATAATTATTAAAATAAATGCAAGATTTTTGGGTGGCATTATAATAAAAAAAAACATTATTCAATACGAAAGATCGATAGACAATGATGCAGAAGTAATAATTTAAATAAAGTATACTCGATATGGGGTTAATAAGATTAACAGTTTATATGTATTTATTTGATTCACGAGCAACAAAACGTGTAACGTGCCTTTGCTTTTGGTGTTATAAAATGAACATGGTGTTACAACTTAATTTTTTAAGTAAAAAGGCTTATCGTATACTTTTTTTTTTTTAATTTTTAAACTTGATTTAATGTAATAAAATAAACAAAGTACATTCTCGTGTAGAAAAGTGTAACCTATACATGATTTTGTTGTGATAATATTAACAGATTTTGTAATTAAATAAACAAAGCGTACTTGAATTTTCTGTTATAAAATATTGTATAGGTACCTACTTAGTTACATTTTGCAGTTAAGTCAGTAAAAAATTACGTTATTAATCTTCGTCACAATCAACCCTAATATCCTTCCATTGTTGGACACGGATGAGAAGGGTTACTTTACATTAACAGTTTCAGATGTTTTAATGATTATTTTATTTTTTGTACCCGGTCTAGGCCTCCGGTCATCTAAGCTCTTTTAAAAGCTGAAACTGAACCTGTGTATAACAGAACACAACATCACCGGTATTTTTGATCCCATCCATACGATATAAGTGTTTTACCGAAGGCAGTTAAATTTAATCATTCTAACAATTTTAAATTTTACGTTTACTCGTTGTTTTTAAAATATCATAACAAATGCAAATAATAGATAATATTACCACCAACCCAGATTAAAGCAGCGTGGTGAAGCTTGGCTCGGCCTTCGCAGTCCCGGGAGAGTCTCGTATACAGCAATAAGGGTAGCGACCGACGTAAAATGGATAAGTTACATGAACACATATATTTTCATTTTATATAAATATTTTTTAATATAACCTGAGATTGATCGGGACGGAAATTTAGTAAGAAATAATCTACCAATATAAAAAATAATTCAACAACTCGTCGTATCACTCTATATCGATCCTTCGAAGTTTAACTACACAATACTTAAAAGCTAAGTTCAATCTAGTCTTAATCGCTAAATTTATAATGGTTATTAATTATTTTTTAAAATTAACTTTGAGCAAAATAAGAACATAGAAGAAAGTAACTTCAAAATAATTATATAGTAAACGCTTAAAATTAAAAGTATGAAAATCTGAATCTATTAAAATATTATTAATAAAGAATTCATTGGTGTATTAACAATCATATGTTACAGTAATATTAAAGTCTTATAACTATAGATATTTGTCGAAATATACATCTATTTAGAACGATCGTCAAGCTCAATAATTACCATAGTGATCTAGCTACGTACAAAATGTATGGAAATGATACACTAAACATAGCTTAATATACAACT
>DWME01009585.1:0-10813 GCA_018244795.1 Parelbella ahira ahira | reverse complement strand
CTACTAGAATATCTAAATTAGTAATCCAATAGTACCCGACCCGGGATTTGAACCCAGGACCTCCCGATCGGCGGTCGTGCTTGCAACCGCTCGACCAACGAGGCAGTCAGTCCTAACATGTACTAGTTATCAGTATTGCAGTGATCGCTTAGTGGCGTTGAAATCGCCCTTCACTCCCGGTGTCCTGGGTTCAAATCCGAGCGCGTATCTCTTTACAAAACATTCAACGGTGGTGACGTTGAATGAAAATATCATCAGGAAATCTGCTCACTTCAAAGTTCTCAATAATGTTCTCTGAGGAGTATGAACTATGCCAACGGAAACTTGGCCAGCATGGAAAACTATTTAATCATTCTCATTCTGAAAGGTAACCAGTGTTCAAGAGTAAACGAAAAACGATAGTGACTATTTACCGAACTAAGACACGCCGTTTCAGTCCTTCCACTATTTTATTAAAAGTCTAGTTTAATGTAAACTAGTAAAACGTGTAGCTCTAACATTAATAATTTAAAACGAAAAACGGAGCTACAAACAAGGTAAATAATAACTCATTGTTGATGAAACTAGCCTGTAATAGATGCGAAGAAATCGTAGCGGGGCAAAAAAATGTTCCGTTGGAAAAAAAATATGATTATTGTTCTTTTATTCTAAGCGCAAAAAGCTTATCGCGTGAAGGAAAAAGTGTGAACATATATGTATAATATAATACTGATAATTTTATATAATGTACATAATAAATAAATATTCTATTTTTCCTTCTTTCTTTTATAATATACATCTCGGAATATTGTGTGATTTTTGTGCAGTTTTATGTTCTACATTGTTAGTTTCTCGCTTAAATACTTCATGGACGAATCATAAACTTAAACCTAGTTTTAGCAAATAACATTTAAGAGACTTACAAACACCGAAGAAATTTCTAGACGGAAACTAATGAAGTCTTAATTACTGTGCCATATAACTACACTATAATTTAGCAAGACGTTATGGTGTTCATTATCTCTAAGCGACAGTTCTACGGTACAGAAACCGATTACGTTTATGTTTCTAACTCTTATGTTAGTAAAGTTTATTTTAGAACTGACTATCGATATAACGGCGAAGTGATACATCTCTAAGAGCCCAGTAAGCCAAAGATTTCATAACGTACTCGCAGGTGTGCGAACTGCCGACAAGTAATTGCCCAGCGAAGTCAACTATGGCCTTAACCCTTATCATTCTAACCAGTGACTTATAACCAACGGCATAATGGTATGGTTTGTCCATGATTAATATTATTATCTTATATCATCACGGCAGGTTCCTTACGGGGTGGGCAAAAGCAAAAGACAAAAAATTTATACTTAAAAACCTAACGTGATTTAATTATCTTTGGCCATGATGATATACATACATAGTTACATATCTTCACGCCAAGTCCTTTACGGTATTGGCAGAGAGCACAAAGTGCCAAATATATCTATTCCTGATATAAAAAGATATACAGATAAAAATATATAAGCTTTGACACTGCTGTTATATAAAAGCTTCTAAATATGAATTTAAATCGTGATAAGAAAATGCTAAGTGAATTCGGAATATTTAATTACTTATTACATGTTACAAGGCGTACGTTTTGTCAGTTCGTATGAGAGCGTTCACATGTTTACATTTGTGTGGTATTCTTTATATTCTCACGAATATACTCTATTCATTTTAAATGTCCCACGTGTAATAGATCAAGATTTGCGTTAAGATAAAAGGTACAGCATAAATAATTAAGGATTTACAATAAGACTAATTAAATATTAAAATGTTTCTCACTGAAAAAAAAACAGTATCGTAAGTCATACCTTGTCTTTTCCTCTAAAGAGCTGTGTTTTAAAATATACGTACCTACATATATATTATTAATATTGCTATTACATGTATGTATGTACTTTCGCTATGATATAATTATAAGGCAAATGAGGATGTGTAGGTATACCGGTGAAGAAAGTAAATACTCTACCCTACTCCCCACTTCAGGGAATTACAAGCTTGATGTAATGTGAGAACAAGAATTAATTAAGTAGTAGAATTTCAAAGTTCCAACTAATGAGCCAACAGTGGAAATTTAAAATCATTAAACATTCTAATTGCTACAATAGCGAAGCATTTATGATACTAAATTGAGTACACGCGGAGAACAATAGCGAGAGCGGAGTGTAATGTTACATTATAACACACGAGAGCTCTTTTTGATGTAGTTACCGAAACAACACATTACACTACTTAATATAACATCAACGAAACACGAGCCGCCATTAAACATGCAAAAGCTTTTAAGCTTGTATACAGAATCTTTTGATGAGTACATTTTATCCGTTTATAGGATAAAATGATATACAAATGGGTAACTGTGCTAAAAATAATTTAGCGCGGTTGTTATTGGCTAATCGGTTTTCGTTTCTTTACATGGTAAAACACATCGTGTTTCAAAGGAATTAAACCTAACGATGTACAATATAAAAATATTCAAAATTTGTTTAATTTTGGGAAATAACATTTAGTAGAAATAAATCATATTATTAGCGTGAACATTGATAAAATCTAGGTTTGTACATACATATATATCGTCAATGGAAGAAACAGACACATACATACGAGTATAAACCCAATAGAAAAAATAGTAGAAGCAAGTGTATTCCCGGACACATTGTTTAACTGAACATTTTAAATCTGAGGGAACAGGCTCTTCTTAGGCATACCTGTTCCGTATTAGGACACATCTTCCTTCCATTAGACGGGATTGCCGTCAAACACTCTCCTATCAAAAATTTTGAAAACCCGCACTCACTACACACAAATTAAACAAAAATAAATAGCAAAATACACATATAAACATACCACCATCACCCTTTGCTTACCACCTCCTATGGGATCATCATTAGGTCAGAAACGCTACGACGATTCTCCAACAAATTACTTTTTCTCGCTAAAAACCGACAATACAGCAAAACAAAACTGACAAGATCAAATTCATAACTTGGATGTATCACTGCGTAGATATATGAATTTATTATTTGTTATCGTTCGAACACCAGAAGTGTGCATTCTCTTTTTGGGAAGAGCCTTAAGCAACGTACCATGTTATAGGGATGTAAAACAAAATACAGCCACAATAAAACCGCACGCTTGGCGCGCGGCCCGCAGTGCGTAGGCAACAGGGAGGCAACATTCAGATAAGGCACTTCCGCCGCTTATCGGATGCTTCGTAAACAACTAGCGCTTTCTTTTGTTAAAAGCTCGTGTCTTGTAAGTAATATTATTGTTTGTATCTGCTATTGAAACATATTAATCATACATTTTTATCGTGTTACAAATCTGTGTGCTTCATTAGAAAACTGTATGAACGTCAGTTTTTCGACTATAACACTACTAGACGCATATGAAAAAATTATGTCAATTTAAAAAATTGTAAGACTATAAATATTTTAGTCACCGCCTCCCCCCACTCCACTTCATCACTTCGTCCAGAATTTTCAGGCCAAAGCACCATCAGTACAGCATTGTTCATTTGTTTTAGTTTAAAGGGTGTGGTACTGTAAAGGACATACTGGCATCGTTCCAGCTTAGTCCTCTCTAGCGTCTAGTATCTATGCGTGCCTTGCAGTACAACTTTATTCTAATTCATATTAAACACGCCTTGGCACTTGTAGCGTAGTACGCCCACCAACTAGGTAAGGTGACAATATAACCAAAGTGGTCAGCTGCGTTTGGATGTGAAAAGCTGAAATTGAACTCAACGGCTTTTAGAGACGCGTATGAGCTCAAGTGGAGGCCAATGCGCTGATGATGAAGACAGTGTTTAAGCTCGATAATTTACTATGATATGAAATTATTCTTAACACAAGCAAACAGGCAGACGGGCCACCTGAATGGCAAGTGGTCACCGTTTCCTATGGACACGTGCAACACCATAGACGTTGCTAATGCTTTGCCGTAAGCTACTTCAGTTACCTCGATTCTCGTAATCAAAATAAGATGGAGAGACTATCGCTTTAGTCGATTAATATAGATATCAATATATATACATAAAGAAATAGACATGCTTAAACAAAACATATATGTATATAAACTATTTTTCACAACGTTGGTTGAAGAACAACTTCCATTAATTAGATTTAATCTTTTAGTATAAAATCGATCGCCAAATTTCTATCGGTAATTTAAACTAATTAAAACCGTCCTTACCCTCATTTCAAATGGTAGTTTCAAATAAATCACCCTGTCATTTACGCCTTCATTATCTGGTTCAAAATCTATTGGTTCTTGAGAGTCTATAGCAATATTCACTGTTCGTGTATTAGCATGAAATATATGAACTCTACGCGACTATATCACAATAAATTCCAGCACTCCTCTATTTTACACGTACCTGCTATTTAGCATGTTCCGATATTATGCAGAACACGCACTGTCTAGAGATTTTCCTGCATGTTGAACTTGAGAATGAGTGATATGATGGAAATAAAAACGACAAAGTTAAAGTTATATTCCGCGTAGAATATAATATTATGAAACACGGCGCTGTTGAATGTTAATTAGAAGGAGTAAGTCAGATATTATTAAATACGAAAACGGTAATAATGTAAGCTTTCGTATTATTGGGTTTAGAAATATAATATTACGAAAAATGGTGCTGCTAAATATTGAGGGGTAAAATGTTGTCGATAATACTTTTAAAGATTTGTTTGTAAGCGCAAGTAATAGCAAGTAACTTTTATAACGTACGATAAATTCTAGTTTATAACTTAATTTCTCAAAGCCGTTTAACCTACTTTTACATAACTGTAAGTGTACAAATGTTTTTTTAAAAGAAAGAGATACATTCTAATTGAAAATGTATCTGTTCACCTGATTTTAAATTTGTATTATCAGACTCATATGTGGTTAGTCAATTTTTCTTGACAACCTTTCGTAAAGTTGCGAAGCGAATTAAATAGGCACTTCATGTTAAATTGTGCAATTATTTATTAGGGAAGTCATCAACATTTCCACATTCAAGTACATAATCTTATAAATTTATTGCTTACAAAATCTACGATCTACGGCACGTCTAACACAGCAACGTAGACTTACAAGGTATTGAGAAATACCCACTAATCTAAAGATCCACTGTGGTTTGCTCTCGCAACTTGTGTACTAACGATGAGAAAGTTCAGCAAATTGTTGATTTTACGGTTAATTCGATTCGCTGCGACAATACATTTTATTCACTGGTTTGCTGTTACCTTGGCTATTTACTTTACCTCAGCCGGTGTTATGTTGTTGTATTTGTTAGTATACAATGTTCATTTTTTGAAAAGAATTGATTGTAGCAATTACGATTTTGTATCTTTGTTTTATTATACGAGAATCATCGTCTTCTTTCTTTTTAAGTTTGATAATGTTCATGTATGTACGTATATCTATTATTAAACTTCCTGGTCAATGAATAGTGGCACGATGTATACAGAAACAAGTAAAAGAACGTTTCTTTTTCTTTTAAGAGACTTTTTAGAATCTTTTGACACGTTGATCACAGGTATTCCATACGAATAGTCCTGAGTTCGGGGTTCGGCCGAACATGTATCAAAATTATGTATTTAGGCATTTTCTATGTTAATATTCATATATCTAGGAAATAAATGTGTAGAACTACAAATGCAAGGAGATATTATACTTAAAATCACTTTTGTGTATCAAGTGTAATCAGTATTGCAACGCTACGATTACTTTTGCTGTTCATTAAATTCCTTTTTTAGGAAATATTGGCACAACTGCCAAATTTCATTTCTATGTCTCTAAGCCAAGTCTGCTTGTTCCTGGAAATATTGTTTTAGATAACCCAACACCTAGGATTGGATAGCCTTTACCGGCACTTTGCCAGGGCTTGCATTGCCCACAAGCCGGACGGTACTTGGATTTTACACAGAAAATTGATTGTTATGCGTCCGCTGTCATAGCCATGCCCAAGCTTTGGTATGTTTATTTCTTGAATTTATTCTTATATTGCAATCCTTCCTTTTTCAATATTCATACTGTTCTTAATGTAGTTTGGTACTATATATTTTCTATCACTTTGATTACTTATTGCTCGGTGTCATTAATTTTTGGTTAAATAACTTAGGAATATTTGATTTTTGGTAATTTTTCATTAATTTTGGCTGAAATGTTATAGTGTATTTTGACCAGATTAATTCCATTTTCTCATATTTAAGATAAATATGTACAGTTAAATTCGATTCTTTATTTGTACTACACGTTGCTGCTCATTACTCGTAATGGCGTCTTCAATGAGATTTTTAAGTTCTTTTATCTTCTAGCTTTATTGATGGTGTGTATACGAACATTAAGCTGCATAATCCTTCCAACAGACGTATCTCCCATGTTATCTGTACCAGATAAGGCAATTATGAAAGCTGTTGCTACTGTATTTTATCATCAACTTTATCTGATGGAGGACCGCCCACGTGCTCTGTTCCGTAACGTGAATTCCTTAGTGATTTTAATGGGCATTATTGTTGGTTTCAGCTTAAGTTTTATTCGTCAACTACAATATGATTTTTTAGTACTTATTATGTTATTACAAGCCAAAACTAGTCAGTATTTTGTAACGGCTCAATTTTATACCGGTTATTAATTAGAAAGGTTTATGTAGAAAAATTTTCAGTTGCATATTTTCTCTAGAATCGCAAATACATGACTAAGAAGAACCTAATGTTACAGTCATTCATAATATTCACCTCAAATCTCGTGTAATAAAATATGAAAAAATTCAAATATTTTATTTCATCCTCGTATTCTAAGAATCCATTAGTTCCGTTCTCTATTATTTCACAATTCGGTCCATTTAGAAGCGGTTTTACCACATTCTGGGCTCAGCGGCTTCGTCTTTTTTTTTCTGTACCTCAAAAGGGATCAATTAGTCAAGCCGTGGTACCATACAAAAATGTTCCGTTCTAGTGGTTGACCGACTATGATAGATCTACATACAAACGGCTGAGATTTGTTAGAACAGGAGCAATTGGAGTATTATTGTTTTCAAGGCTGACGATGATGATGATTATCAAATTAGATTGACTTTAGTACCTAGTTTTTAGCGATAAAATATATAAAGAGCATGAAATTATTAATGGCATTGATTGATTTGATATGATTTGATTTATTTTCAAATGTGCTCCTGCTGGTAAGCAACAATAAACGCACCAAAAAATGACACATTCCTACTTCTCTGATCTCTCATTTACCTTCTGCCTTAGAGATTTAGTTTCATTTAAGAATGAGTGTCATATTAGATAGTCTGTCGAAGTCAATGGCCATTTGGTTCTATAGTGGTCAGTGATCAATTAACTCCACGTGACCTGAGAACCGTATGCTTATTTAAATAATAACTTAAGCTGTGTTCACGCGCTTTGTCACGAAGAGTACAAATTCAAAATCGATTCCGTTTCTTTATGTCGGGCTGCACACAATTTTATTGCCCATTATCTACCCTACGGCACCTGCTGTCCAAACTTTGACCTCTTTACATAATTGTCTTTAAAGCAATCCGAAACCATCCTTAGTGTTACCCACACAAGAATTGAATTAAATTGCATTTGAATAAACAAACAAAAAGTGGTATTGTTCGTTCTGTATTGTATGCTCGATGTCACCATTCTTAAATGGACTTTATTATTAATGTCACAAAGTTCAAAGAGAGTAGATCGACCACGAGATTATACAAATATGTTCTGGGGCTGACGATTATAGTCCGTATTGTGAGCATGTTAAGGTTTTTACGATCGGTCAAGTACAAATATCAGTGCGCTTTCCCATGCTCAAACCAGGGTTATTGTTTTAGGTGATGCACGCGCGCATGTGAAGATGGCGCGGGGGAGTGCGCTCCTCTTGCTATGGGTGGTCGCGGCGGTCGCCGACAGCAAACACGGTGAGTACTTTGTTGTTACCGATCTCATTGTAATTTTATTTTCATTTGTCATCGCTCACGGCGCCTACGGTCTCTGTTTATATCCCAGTACACGCACCGTAAACAATTATATAGCGAACTTCATATTATATCAAAAGAGATATGTTTATTAGTTAAGTTATAGTTAACTTTTATATTTAAATGAACGTAAAGTTAAATATTTGGTTCACATATAAAAACAAAGAAATAAAAAAACCTTAATATTGACAACATCGCACTTGAAAATGCAAAAAGATCCGGTCGTTTCTTTCACCGCGCTGTAAATGTCTAAGGGTCCGGGTAAAAAATTAAAAGATAACGTAAAACTTTACTAAGGGCGTTTTCACCTAATCTTAAATTAGATAAGTGAGGGTACGACAAAAGAGATAGCTGTCGCCACCTTTTGGAGGCGCTTCAGACTCTCCTCGCTTTTTACTTGAAAAATCGCCTGAGATTCTTAGAATGAACATTTCAGTGGAATCTCGTCTTAAGGTTCCGTACCGAAACCTAGATTAAGACAACCTTTTTATTTTGAACTTCATCAAAGTATGATTTTGAATACAAGATACTATAACGAAGAAAGTGATTATTAATTAGACATTTAATATAGAATATAACCGTTTATTGCCATGTCTAGTAATAAAGTACCACCAAAGGTTAGATGATTTGTTTCATACTTTTATAACAATAATGTTGAACTGTAAAAATCCCAGAACAAATTATTCGTAATAACAGTTATTACAAAGCAAAATCCTACCAAAGATCCCTAAAGCCAAAAAAGTCGTTCAAGATTAGAAAGGAAGGTACGAAGCGACGATCTCGCAAAAAACACTTAATCGTGACGATGTAAGTGCTACTTCCGAACACGACTATCCCATTAAAGCTATCTATAGAAATGCTATTATGTCTCTCATGTCTCAAGATTCAAACTCACTCAAAGATAAATACGTCGGAGATTAAGATGCAAAGACTAGGGGAGTTGTTTCAGTTACATCGAATAACTATGAAAGTAATCAGTGATTTGTGAACTTCAAAAATCGCCATTAAGAGACAGAAACATAAATGATATATAATACATAAGTGATAATGAAATAGATGGAGGAAAGCACAACAAAGTATTCATTGTTTTTATAAGTTATTTTAAAGTTAATCTGACTGTAATGGAGACAAAGATTTATGTTAGCGCGAGAGAAGTTTTGTAGCTCATCGTTGACGTGTTCGAGGTGGAACTAGTCGAGGTGCTTCGAGTAATTGATGAAAGCGAAGCAGCAAATCAATTTTATTAAGATTACAGCAATTTATAAGCCCGAGGTGTGAGAATGATCAGATAAAATTTTATTATTATAAGAAAGTCTGTTGAACCAAGTAATTATTTCAAGGACAACATTTCAAGAAAGGCATTCGATCTAACGTCACAAGACAAACCAGTGAAGGTTTCTATTAATGTTTCATATTCAAATTCTATGCTGATATTTCACCATGACATAGATACATATATGACTTTATTAAAATTATTTATTTATTTAAAAATGATAATGTTATGACAAATCGTTTAATAACATTGTAAATTGAATTAGAAGACGCGTTACATACAATATAATGCAGTTGTTCTTATAATAAATTCTTAAACAGATTTAAAATGTAAAGAAAATAATTATTATACGCCGTGTTACACTCATTCAGGAACTTAATATCTAAGATGAAATTGTTACAAGCAAAAGAATCAGGACATATGAACTGGAAACTGCACTCGTATATCAGAAATAGAAATTTAAAGTCCATTTACGTTGAAATACGAAACTCCACCACTCCCAGCTGGCGTGAATGAAACGGAAAATAATAGCTGGAGTCTCCCAGGAGATGCCATTATAACTCGACTAACAAAGGGATTATCTTGTTTGGGAACCTCTTGACGGGCACTCGACGACTCTTTGTATGTATCGTGTTACATTTCCAATGTAAAGGTGGCTATTCAAGCAGTTTTTGTAGGTGTGGTAGTCCTTTGTATTTTTTCAACATCAGGGGTGAGAATTCGTCGGTCTTGTTTCTCAAAGGATACGTTCGATGGTAGTTTTAGATCTTGGCTTGCACCTTGTTACATTGTTAATGGCGGATTACGGCTTTGTTAAAAAAATGTTTTTAAGTGCATTCGCATTAGGGCTAATTTCTATTCTCTTTCCTTTCTTTTTCATCCAAGATACAACTAGGTACTAGGTATTTGTTTTGAATAGTCCTGATCCTAAGTCGTTCAATTCAAATACCCTAACATGGTGTTATAAAGGTTGGTTATTCATCATATTTTCAATAAGATCTTGTCTCTCTTGACTCAGATCGCAAAGTCGTAAATACTAGAGAAAGTTCTAATACCTTTTAAAGCTTCGGCAACGCCTCTTATTTAGTACCAAAGGTCAAAGACAAAGAATGCCTTAGAGAAATTGGATCTTACCATATTAAAGCTTATATAATAAAAGTAAACCTATTATGTTGTAATATGTAGGTACATAATTTCTCATTAGACCAATGGGAAGGCAGAAATGTCTATCGACATTTATATAGACTCACAGTACTTTAAAATTATTGTTTTATTTTTCTATAAATATGTCATCACATTGTGTTGACAAAATAATAACAACTATACATTTATAATGAATGTCTAGACACATTGACTTATAAAGCAATATTTTAAACAAATTAATGATCTACCAGCATTCTTATTAATTACGATAACATTGTTTATGATGAAAGTGTAAAATTACTCAAATGTAAATTTACATTAACAGACAATGAAACAGTTAAGAGCGGTGCCCATTTAACCATGACGCATAATACAATAACAGAAGACCCTTACGAGCTTAAACG
>DWME01009584.1:0-10814 GCA_018244795.1 Parelbella ahira ahira | reverse complement strand
GTGCGCGCCATGGATTCGAACCCAGGACCCCCGGAATGAGAGGCTGAATTCTTAACCACTAGGCTACCACTGCTATTCACTGCTATTATATCAAACATTAAAGCTAGTAGTAGCAGTTTGCAAATCTTGACCCTAAATATTGATATGGCTGTAATGTTTTCCAAATGAAATCTGTCTCTTTTCAGAAAGGATTTTGTTACCGTCATATATATAACGAGTCAAGCTTGTGCAAGTAAATTTAGTCTGAATAGTGTCAAATCTAACTTGTATTGTCTATCGTATTTTATAAAAATGGTTCTGCGAAGGTACTATCATATATACTATTATCATAGTTAATGCTACTACATAAAACGTAAATACTATGATAATACCAACTTCTGTCTGTTTCGGTCCACTCTTTTCCATAGGTCTCCCTTAACGAATACGTCCTGTTGCTTCAGTTGTAAAACACTAGTCTCTATTTAACCGTGGTCATATTAAAATTAAGATTTTTTTTATTGTGTACGTGTTCAATAAGTTTTACATCATATAAAGAGAGCACTTTATAATATTTACAATTTGTACGTGATAGCTAATAATGGGACTTTATTATGAATATACCACCGTTTGAAATAAAATACATACATATAGCGTGATAATACAATAATAAAATGTAGAGTTCTTCCTTCATCATACTATTCCACAAGAAAGAGATTTCATGCATATCAAATGGACTCGTGGCAATATTCCGCGGTTCGGTCCGCGTGCATGTTTTTATCGCGTACGTGTAAAATGTGGAATGAGGTTCATACTCATGTAATCCTGGAATGTTATGACATGGTGTTCTTTAAGATGCGAAAATATCACTTTAAATGTCCTCAAGTCGTAAGCGTTAACTCTGATGCTGTACAAAGCCATGGGCGGTACTGACCAACTATTATCTAGATCCTTGAAATATGTCACTTTTCTGGTAATATCGGCCATTACCACCAGATTATTCTTCATTTAATCTATTTGAATCTCATATAGCATTAAATACTAACTAATATTTTATAATATATTATATAATTTATGAAGAGTCTAATCCTCTTCATTTTAAATTTTATAATTGCGTACCCTAAATATTTACCGCTATAGATGCTATATATCACTTTAGCGTTTTGTAAATAAAAATTAATGATAAATAATTCATATTGACTATGGTAGAATAATGGAACACAGATAAAATTACTGGTTCACTGACGTAGTAAATTTTATTGTATTTATCACCATTCATTCATGTCCGGTTTCTTAAGGAGTAATCAGTGAGTATGTACCCATCGAGTGCTAAATAGCTCTATAGTTTCAGACCTACCATGTCTCTTTTACATTCAACACTACTTGTCGTACATGCACAGCAGTTTCGGAGACTTCTAATTCGCTCAGTTATATTTAGCCTATTTCGGTCGAGATGGTTTCCGTTGGTATCCCTTAGCACATGCATCCTCAGCACATTTGCCTTGTATATTTGTTTTGTTATACTTTTATTAGCCATTCTCTCAACATGTTCACATCACCGAAGCATGCCCTTGCTCATTGTAACACTGATACTCTCACAAAACATATTCTGTACACCTGTATAACAAATGAGGTCGGCGAGTGTCAAGTCGCACAGGCGTCGCAACGACCCCATCTCGACCACGTTTACTCTGTATTCATTCGCATCCTTACATACCCACCTCTCGCTCCCATATAGTTATGTAGAAGTAATTAGGTACAGCAACCGACCTCGCTAGCTTCGTCATTGGCAGCTCTATAGCTTACCGAATTCTCCATTATACATTATTTCTTAAGCTCACTCTTCTATCTATATTAGCGGTGGATTTGCAATTCCTGCTGATTTGTTTAATTTACTTGCATGATATTGATAATGAGATTTTGATACGATTACATCTCACGCGCTCGCTGTAAAGATAAATAAATCATTTCAGATGAAGGATAAAGAAACGAGTAATGATCGGTATCACCTAATAAATATTTATTTTGACATAAGATTACACCATTGTTGGCGTATTCGACACATGTATAAAATAGCTTTTGAACAGGCTGAATTTTTGCAAAATACATCGTTGAAAGAGTTCGATAAATATAAGGCATCTATCAGAATTTGGAAAAGCCCACTCTAAGACACCGAGATTTAGCGTGGAAGCATTATTTAAAAAGTAACGTTTAGAAGATCTGTAATATCCAATGAATTTTCAAATATTTAAAATATTGTAATTTAAAAAATAGAAAAAGTTAAGATTGATTTCAACACATTGAAATTATCTGCAAAAAAGAAGTGTTTTACAGCAAAAGTTTTAAAAAGGCATTATAAATACAAGTCATATACATATATTACTGTTAGCTTCGAAAAGAAAAAAAAGATATCATCTTTTATTATGTAACAACGTTTTAATAACACAACTATACCCGTTTAAAAGGTGAAATAATCAAGATTAATTCGAGTACATTAATAACACCTTTACTATTACTTTGCACCATTGTTGGCACAGCCGACACGAGCGCAAAAGAGACTTTAAATATCTTAAATGTTTGCGGTGTACTCTGAAAGAATTTACAAATTGCATCCGATCAATAACACTCACTTTTTACGGATCCTCGAGAACCCGGGAGTGTCTTTTGATGTGTTTTGACAGTTTACTAATGTGCAGTCATTACAAAGGTCCTGCAAGACGCCAGGACTTTTGTTAAGCGACAATAGGACCCACTAATGTTAATGAGGCTCGTTTATTTATATAGCTTTTAAATAGATTGTCTGCGGTTCGGAATTTGGTACGGAGATTATCGATCTTAGTTTTTTTTATGAAAATCGTCCCGAGATTTTGCAGAGACATGTCCGTTCCCTTTCCTTTATTTCAATAATCATGACATGTGACTGTTTATTTGGGTCATTGTGTAGGCGAACGTTAGAAGATAATTCGAGCGAGGTATATTTAGCTAGTACCTACCGTTATTTATACTTGCTAAAGGGGGACAAATGTTACGTGTAAAATCACACGCAAATAAAGAATAATGCCTTTTGAAAGTTGACATTGTTCAGGTTCATGACTACTTTCTGGGGAATTTTTTATGTTCCCCAATTTTAGACAACTTTATTTGTAGTTATCTGTATCTACCTTTTTCATCTCCGCAGCTGCATTCCTCAAAGGAGTAAGCAGAGAAGTGCAGTATATTCCTACAATCCATTTGATAAATTCTAGGTCCCGCTATGGATAATGGTGTGAGAACTATTGACATAAACTGGACATAAATCCAAACTCCCGGTTACAGCCGAAAATATTAAGTCAGATTCTAGAGAATCAGGCCGAACCCAGGAGTCATGGGTCAATAGTCGCCCTTGCAACCGCTCGACCAACGAGGCAGTCAAATTCTTTGTTAATTTAAAGTAGGATTATTATAATTAAAAATTTTTCTTCCACTACATATACCTACATATCCTACTTATTACAGGGTGCAGATTCTTTAATCTTTTAATCATAAATTGTGGTATACTATTAGACAATATTTAAGGCTAGTTGACTAGTAGTTAGACCTCTCAAGTAAGATTCCAAGGCTTTAAATTAGTCATTTACACTGTTTTTATTTAATGACGGGAAGTTAAGAATTGGTAATGACGTATATTTTAATACAGTGCCCTTATAAAAGGAACTTGTCTTTTGACAAAGTTTGTTGATAAATTTAGGAATAAATTATTTAGATTATAAAGTGCCACAATTTATTTTTAACATGTACGAAAATGATTTCCTATATTTTATAATTCCAACTTTCACCAGTTAATTTTAAGAAAAAAATCATTACTACGTTCACTAAATTACGCAATGAATGTATTTTTTGTATTAAAAGTCTTAATTTTTGCAGGCAGTGAAGTAACATGATGTTCCTTCACTGTCCGCAACGCTCCCGTTTCAGTGGACTTAGTTAAAATCTTCATCAGTGAAATACAATACATAAGGCATAACAACAAAAGACCAAAAACAGGTTTCGTCATCGTCATCAGCCTATCTCAGTCCACTGCTGGACATAGGCCTAAAACATGTTTATTAATTGAAAAAGTTATAATCCTTAATCCACACTTTCTTTTCGTGCAAATCTTTAAGTATTAGCGTTATGTGTAAAAACTGGGCACGTAATGCCTTAAGCAAATAAAATTACGTATCTATTCCTACGTATCGCCTTTAAAAGATATACGATAGCGCGTGGGCCGGCAACATCAAAGGCGCAAAACTACAATACAATATAAGCTTGAACCGAAATGCATTAGTTTAAAATCTTACATCCAACGTTGACAGCATTTTCAATACGCCGATCTACGAGTAAATTACGCGCATTGTGTTCAAAATTCATAATAGGTGATTCTGACCCGGCGCTGATTCTGACTCCGCAACGCTTACTTCGAAGGTCATTTTATTGTGTGTTAAAACCGAAAACTCATTTACGATTAATATGACAAAACCCGTCTGACGTCAGGGCGCTAACGAACTGGTTCCATTGATTGATGCGTAAAGAAATCGCAAGTATATCTCATACGCGCAGCGCTAATTCTGGCCGGCGAGCGTGCTGGTGAGAATCTCGGGGTTTCTTATCGACACCTGTCATTGGGTATACATTTTTCACTCCTACATAATAGTAAGAGTTGAGATCCATCGTAAGTTGGCCGTAATGAGGCGGGACCACCAGGCCGGGCCGATAGCGCATGCGTCGCGAGATGGGCCCGAGATTAACAGATCGCTTATGAGACCACACGTTGGTCGCAGGTAGCTCGTAATTCAATTCAGATTGTCATCGTCTCGATGACGTGATAGCGGGCTAACGAAGCGAAGATCGAGCGGCGTCGTCGCCGGTAGCGGCGTAACGGGTCCCCGCGCTCGTACACACCACACTACATGTTTGTAGTTCACTTGCTCTCACGGATTGTTTTAAATCATGGATATTTTCACACAAAGATGTGTCGATAGATAACTATTTATTGTTTACACGACATGACAATTAATGCGAACAGTGGACAACCTTATAGCTTAAAAGCGATTTGTTCTAAAAAAATCCATGATATAATCACAGAATATAGTACAGTGAAGGACATGTATAATCTGTATTTTAACTTACGACTAACAGGTAATGACAGTACTTCGTTTTATACGCTTAAGAGTTGTTAATACTTATGATTTGTTACTTTAGACTATCTACTGTCTGTCTGTTAGTTCTATTTAATGTCGTGTCTTTTTATTTATCTATATGTACGAGTACATACCCACGTATGTGTCCAAGATTATTATACCTATATATCGCCGTTTATCCCTTTTATAGTTTATTGTTCATTTTTGTGTTAAACTTTAAGAATACGGCCTCATTATTTTTTAAATTTTATTATTCATATACATTTATTTATTATACATATATTGTTTATATACAATGAACACAGAAACTAGCATGTTATTAAACATTAAATCTCTGTAGGTACGGAAAAGCCACTCTTTAGATATCGTCTTGGGATATTTTTTCACTTTTGGCACGAAATTCTTCGTCGAGGGTCACTACCGACCCGGATCAATGCTGACCAGTCGAAATCTCAGTGAAACCGCACATACCGCCCTCGCTCTAACCACGGAATCCAAGACATTCCTTCGCTCGACCAATAGAAATCTTGCGCCCATTTCACCCTGAAGTATTTTAGATACCTACGTTGTAACTAAGATCTATACTTTGTATTATCTTTTGATATCTTTTGCCACACTATAAGAGCATGTTAGCGACTTACTGTGGTCTGTAAAATTAGAAATATGTTTTTTGAATTATTCTTTTAAGGTACGGCTATTTGACAATCAGTGTTAACTGTCTATCCTATAGATGACCTGGCGTGACGATATAATAATAATAATATATAGTTTCGCAACTTATTCTGCATTAAAAATAGCGATATCCATACAACGCTCGAACATGTTAAAACCATCGCATTCTTATTATTAAAATTCTCGCACATTCGCAGACGGAGGCGAGATCGATCGAGACGCGTAGGTGTCTGGACGGCGTTCTTAGATTAGAAATATGCAGAAATAAAGGAGTTCTTAATGCCATACGCGGTAATTGTATTACTGTATGTTTCAAATATATCAATCCAAAATAAAATACATCAATTTCGTGATTTGATCTTATTATTGTGCAATGATATATAATTTACGTTTATCTGGGTAAGGAGATAATTTAATACAAAGACTATGAACATTTAAAACTTAGGTCTAGCTGTTTTCTAAACATAAGTCATACATAAAAAACTAGTAACATTAGGTCCGCCTGTAATCCCCGAAGATTTAGGCTGAGGAGTGTGGTACACTCCTACGTTTCACCAGTTCGTTTATGTTCCATGGAACACATGATGAGCCTATTGGGCAGAGATCCAGACCCGGGATTTGTACCCAGGACCTCCCGATCGGTAGTTGCAGTTACAACTAACAAATAAGTGATACATTATCATCTTAATATGAAATACTTGCAGCCATAACTTGGGGATTACAGGCAAAACCCCTTAGTGTGGGGGGAGGGGTGAGTCTGTTTTCTGCATTGGACGTAGACAAGTTGATGATGATGAGATTCCCGCTATTCTTTGTTAGAATTTCACATAATGCACTTTCATTAAATATCATTTGGTAAGATATCGACGATGGGGGCGTTTTCCACGAGCCCATCCATTTAAAATATTTTTATTCACATCATGTTCTTTTAAAAGTCTTGCTTAATGTGTAATTTTAAATGCGATTCACATTGGTTCCATGTATGGAATACATACATATTATATTTAGTTTGATATTATCTATAGGCTTGCTTATTATTATTTATTGCGATCTAAACACAAGGATATCATTAAATTTACAAACCCATCGTTTCATGACAAGAATATTCCTTTAAGTTATTGTTAAATTGTTAATATAATAAAGTGTAGCTGAATGTTAGGTATATAATAATTATGAATATAAAACTTAAACGCTCTGTTTAAGTCTTCGAGTACTTAATGAACTGTTTTGGGCGTTAAAGAAGATTGTAGTCCGTTTGGTTGTTTCTTTCTGTAACGATGGAAGAAAATATCGTGAGGAAACATGTAGGTATATTTTAAAATTTGTACCTATATTTTAAAATTTTCGTAATTCTCTGAAGTGTGTCGCCTGCCAACTTTTAGTGAGCGTGGCAGACTATGATCATAATCCTTCTTATTCTGAGAGAAGACTCATGTGTAGCAGTGAAACTATGAGTGTTTATGATAATGAAAGGTTGTATGTCTTATTACATATTTCAATAATTTAATTCATGTATGCATTATATATAGTTTAGGCTTTCAAGTGACCTGCTATTTCTTCAGATTATTTATTGAGCCCAAGTTTATTTGGCATCTCAAAAAAAATGCTGATGTAGATAGAACAGGCAATTAGTAAAATATGAGAGAGACAGCTGAACACAAATATATAACAGATACAAAAATTCCAAATATAAATCCTCATATGCTCTTTATATACTTGTAGAAGCAACATCTGGTAAATTTCTTTAACGAAAATGGGGAAAACCGTAGTTGATACATAATCTATGATGGGTGAATGGAGACTTTAAGTACAAAGGATAGTTGCACGGCAAATATAACCACGGTTTGCATTTTTAGGTTCGAATATCTCAAAACGGAATGTTCATTACAGCATCAAACAGATAAATTACGTACGCGTCTTTAAATGACATATTTATCTAATATTGAAATATTTATCTAATAAAATATCAGTCGATAAAGGTGTTTCTTTTAATCAAATGTTGAATTACTTTATAAGTAAAATTATATTTAGATAAGTATGTGTGTAAGCCATTTACTGTATGTATGCGAATTGATAAGTGAACTTCTTTCAAAACTTTTAATTACTGTCATCTTGTCGAGAACACTTTATGTCAAATGTGTGTGTCAATTTTATACAGAGCAATTGCAAATGTTTTACTGTAATGTTACATGTGATGAATTAATTTCATATAATGCTCTAAATGATTAAATTAAGATTGCGTCCAGGATTTGAAGATCATATTCTGGAGGCTGAAACGTAATCTTACCAAGCCTTTTTTTTCATTCCCTAATAACCAGTAAATCAGTATTTCACACCTATAATGATACTTTTGCACAATTAAGTCATTTTTTGGTTAGGATCATATTGATATACCTTATTAATAACATGAGCAATTAAAACTCACTGACATGAAACCAAATGAAGAACAATGTTAAACATAAAATAACTTCTGAAAACTAGTTATAAAAGATTACAATAGAGTTATTTGCGAACGCTAGTACTTGAACCTTTGAACCTTTCAGAGTCTAAAAAGCAATTTCCTTTCGAGGAAATTAAAGAATTGCTTCAAATTTGTTGCCACAATAGCGTAATTTTCAAAAGCTTATTTTTCTTTACAAGGCCATTTAGTTGTAGGGGTTCAATTCTTAGTATATAGTTCATGTCTATTTCTTTCAGTCTCTATAGAAGCGTATGTAGGGTGGGTTTTAACATAAGTACATACATATTTCTTTTATAACGCTACGAGGCGCAATCTCTGAAATCTAGTTCAAGCTTTTGTTAACAAGTAGATGTTTTAGCAATATGAATAACCTTCTGTTGAAGTTTTTCGTTATGAAATAATTTCGGTATAGTAAATAAATAGGCCATTTCAGGCCATCAGTCAAAGCATCCGACAATTTCAAACGAATGATTTTATGTGGTACAATGGGGACCAGATATTTAATTATTTATATTAAAACAAGTTTCCATGAGTCATAGATAGTTGGCAAACTGAATCCTTTTGTCGATAGATATAAAATTTCTTCAAAAGGATTATATAAATCACTTATATTATGTTTTAATAATAACAGAAAGAAATGCTTAATGTTTCATTTGCAACAAAAAAGACGATATAGAAAGGTATCGTATTTTGGCAAACGTTAACCCCGCAGAGCTAAAAGCTTTCGTTGTTGAGAAAACATATTATGTACTTACATCTCTATATAGTGTTTGTATACGCGCGTCGGTTTCAAATACTTCTAACTCCTCAGACAGCCAATATTTAATTAACGTAGAAGAATCTCAGTCCTTTACTATATATTTCTATTATCAGAAATATTTGTCACTCAGTGCTATCTGACTACCTCTTAAGGGATCCGTCGCGATAATTTAATAATGATCATTTTATTTATTCAATATAGAGCCTATACACTCAAAGTTTTTCTGGTAGAGATCGCTTCAATGTACTCTTTCTATCTCTTCGCATTGTCTTTTTGGTATACAAAAAAGAATAATTGTATTACACTTTATTGTATTGTATTTTAAAGTAATTTTGTCGATATATTTTTACGTATTACACCAACTTAGCAAATAGGCGTCGATCCACGGCGGAGTTAATTTCAACTTTTTCACGTTGTGTTGTTATAGAAAAGAGTTAATTTGCTAAGTATAATTAATCAAAGGAAAAAGGAAGCTCATGCTCGTACACGTGTAATTATTATGCACATTAATTAACCGTGCTCCGAGGCTGTTACTACCATATAAATTATTCAGTGCGTCCGCGGCACGCAACCTAAGGCGAACTCGATAATGTAAGCTCTCGTATATGTTATATGCTAGGTTATATCCGCTTCTATTTTCCATCGTGTTATGTTCAGTATTTCATGGTATTATAGTTGGTATTTTCTTTTGTATATAAACTATAAAGAGGGCAGAAATTACATCCATATTTATCGTAGGTATTTCTTTTCGTACTGAGGCGTTGATCTTGGAGGATGTTAGAAGAATAATATAAATATAGGCAATATGTATTCGGCTGGCGTGACAGAAGATGGTTTTAACTTTTCTCGTCCTGAGACGAAAATTCTGTACAAGAATAAAATAATAAATTTAATGTTTTTGATATGTTAATAACATACCTCTATGATGTTTTATTTCATCGCATCTCATCAGCTTCAATATCGTTCCATTGTTAGACACGGATCTCTTCTCATAATTACAATGCTACTGATCATATTACACTTCGCTGGCCAAAAGCGATTAGTCTGACTTTATTTGCTTCAAAGAACAATATTGAGAATTCTCAACTGGGTATGTTTCATCATAATATCTTAAAAATGAATATAGCTACTAAACTTGATAAATATGAAAATTACATAATACAGTAATATTATTCGTACTAATATTTCCTTAACAGAGTTAAGTTTATGTTTCGATGTTAATAGTATGATTTTAGTAACATTTTCATTTTATTTACAGCCAATGGCACCTTTCAACCGGGGATGGAACCGAAGCGACAGCGGACGGCGTACACCAGACACCAAATACTAGAACTCGAGAAGGAATTCCACTACAATCGATATTTGACGAGGAGAAGAAGAATAGAAATAGCGCACACTCTAGTCCTGTCCGAGAGGCAAATTAAAATCTGGTTCCAGAACCGACGAATGAAATGGAAGAAGGATAACAAGTTGCCGAATACCAAAAACGTTAGGAGAAAAACTAATCCAGCCGGCGTCACCACCACCACCACGAAATCAGCCACACCAAAGAGTAGATCCAATAAGAGCACGAACAACAACGACAAAAAGAAATCTAACAACAATGGACGACCAGACAGCATAGAGAATGTGACGGATAACATTATGAACGATTTGCACTGCGTTGGAACGCCCAGCCTGGCACACGACGCAGCGATCAGCCCCATGTCCCATCCCGGTAGTCAAATGAATCCCGGACATCCGATGACGCCTCACCACTTACACATGATGGGCATGCATGGAGGCA
>DWME01009583.1:0-10815 GCA_018244795.1 Parelbella ahira ahira | reverse complement strand
TCGCGACAGCATTAAAGTTGACAGTTGCGAGAACATTTTTATTTCTAAATGTAGGAGACTATTTTTTATATAATATGAAACAAATATCGGCCAAGGAAGCTACGATACCCCGTTATGAATGTTGTCATAAAGAATTTTAACATTGTTTTATATACAATTATACATATTAAAAAAGTAAGTATCGTTTATAATACCGGTTATACTAGTTGCGTGTTAGTATATCGACGAAAACAATATGTGTAATATAAGACCCGTAAATCGGATCACTTTGACTTCCACAAAGGATCTGTACTATAAGATTATTGTGGAGTTCACTGCTATTTTCTGCCAGTTATGGAATTAGTGATAAAAGGTGGGAAAACGATTAGTTAAATCAACGTAGCTGATTAAAAAGTATGGATCAAAATTCAAATATTTTCTCAAACCGACTGACCAATATCAGCGTCAGGCCTTCTCTTTTTGTGGTCAGGATTACAATTAATGCCTACCTAATTTCGGTTTCGGTTGCGATAAAACCTTAATTTATGTTTATATCGATATCTGTGGAGTTTACGGCCCCTTAATGAATTTAGGTAATCGGAAATACCGCAAACGACCGTTCATGGCGTTGGGTGGTAGATTGGAAGACGAACAGATTGTTTTACTGGTATTTTGTTGCTACTCGTATGGTCATTAAGCTTTTTGTTGTATTGTAAAGTCTATATATACTAGCGAAAAAATTAAGCAGTCAAAAAATTCGAATTTTTACCGATTCTTTGAGTGGCTGTATCTTTTTTAATAATGCTCGTATCTGAGTAGTAAATGCAACTGTTTAAAGCTTGATGTATCTAGTTTTGAGATCTAGATAAAAACTTTTTTTTCTTTTTTATTTTGGTCTACAGATTTGGAATAAACATCTGACTTAACTATCATACGAAAATGAAAAATTTTCTGATCAGCTTATAAATATGAGAGTAACACTTACTTTAAACTAATACATTGGTCGGTGCTACGATCAAACTTGTTGCCAGCACAAGTAATGTAATAAGTATGATTATATTAAGTTATTGTGAAATTTAATAAATTCCCGCCGGCCTGAGACGAGTGTAAACGAACAGTCACTAAGGTGAAGTTATCTGAACCATCGATCGGGTAGCCTTTGAACACCTCTAGACATAATAACTAAACAATTATATACAGGGTTGTCGCTAGGTTTGTTTTAATTTAATTTTTTTTTGAGAAACATATATAGATACTAAAATGACCAAAACAAGCAATTTTTAATTTCAATTCCATTGCACGAACTGACAACAACAAATGGTTTTCACGCAAAACTTTATAAATATTACCTGCGACTTATTATATTATTTTATGATTGACAATAAGAAATAGACCTTATGGAATAATATTAATTACTAACTTAAGTGATTGATACTGACGTATTGTTCTGATTGATAAATTAAAATCACTTAAATAAAACTTTAAAGGTACAGTATTCAGAGAGCATATAAATAAAGCGGGAGGAAGCTATAGCAAGGCGACGATATTAAATCAGGGGTGGTAATAATCACAATATATTAAATATTTAAGTACTATATTCCATCACGGTGCTTAACGATATTAATTTTATTCATTGTTCCTCATTTAATATTGCATGTAGATTTTCATAGGCAAAGTTTCTCATTAGGTAGCAACCCTAGCAGCCAGCGCTTACCTAAAAGTGTTCCACAAAGAACGCGACAACGTCTCACTTTCGACCGTGTGAATCTTCGGACGGAAAAAACGACAAAGATGGCCGCTATTGACGAAATGTATCGAAATGTTGGAAGTGGGCGCCGTATTGTTGTAATGAGTTGGTATTTCATAAAATAGTAAAAAATTGTCTATGGCGTATAATTATTTTAATTTATGTATATATATACTTTAATGATATTTAATGTTATGCTAATGTTATTATGAAAATTTGTACTTAACTACAGTAATTTTGGTTTAAGAGTCTGAATCGATCGTTGTCTGTGTACTGTTTCGGTATCGCTTCAGAGTTGAGCCGTGGTTGGACTTGGAATTTTCACTGTATTATTTCAAAATTTGCAATATTCTATTGTTATATTATAATAATTATAAAGAGAAAACAGCCATTCTGATTAAGAAATTACTACGCAATCTTTTGATACCTCCTATATGAAATACCGCTTTTGAATTATAATGGAGAACTAAATATAAATATATATTTTAACTTCCATACGATCTAAAAACGTAAAAATGGATATAAATGCACCAGCTATGCTGCTTTGCTTTTAAAACTGTTTCTTAAACTTTCAAGCTAAATATTTTTACTATTATTGTTTTAACATGCACACGTATATATCTTGAATATATACGGCAACCCACACATACTCGTAGCTCCTTCTCAATACCAGTTTACATGGCTCTACCGCAGAAGACGAGGAATTGGCCTCATAAAGATACGAATATTGTATAGCAACGCGAAGTTGTAAACGTGCTTACCGTTTTTATTACTTTTTAAGTTATTGGTAAATATTTTGACGTTTTATTTTTTCTTTCTTTCACAATTTTAACTGGAACTCCTTATTAGCACGAACTTGTTAGTTCAGGAAACACGAACTAACTTATGTAAATACTCGTATTATGTTATCTTGTCTTCTACTGGTATACTTTACAGTACAAAGGGTAATGTAGTGTTGCGAACAAAAAATCCCAACAGATTTTATCAGATAACAAATCTATTGTTTACCTTCGGACAGAGAGCCAGTACATCGGCGTCTTTGTGAAGTTATGAACACCGACAATAGTTGGAAACATAGTTCCTTTGACAACACGCAAAGAACATCCGCAATAGAAAATCATTTAGTATTTTACGCTAATTTAATAGAACTACGGAAGATTCAAGCCCGATTATTTTGGTTCGTGTGTGGTTTTTGCATAAATAACAATCGCATCATAATCTCTGATTATCCATCCCTTATATTTGATTATACAAAATAAAAAATAAATACATTGCAAAAAAAAATATTATTTAAAAAAAATGCATTATAAAAATTACAAATATAAAAATACAAAATGAATTTGCAGTACATTATAAAGAGCCATTCGCCCAACACACGGAGATCAACTACAGATTTATAATAAGTTTGCAAAAGCAAATAAATAAATAGATTCCTATTCTAAGTACTTTAGTTATTCCATCTCTTTTAAGTACAGCGTAATTCGCTCGGTTGCAAGCGAGCAGCCACATGGCTAACTCTACAAAAAACAATTTAGCGAGGACCAGCGTAATTGTACTGTTACGTTTTATTGCATTGACCATTTGTGTTATAAAATTTTATTGACTGGCATACTTTATTGGCCTTCTTTTATGTTTTAACCAACAATCATGTTTGCACTTGTTCCGTCTCACAATAGGCTATTGCAGGACGAAATATGGCATAATCCGTTCTTTAAATAACGTAAAACATGTGTATATATAAGTTTCCAGGAAAGATAAATTTCACCTTTTGAGAAAATGCAACTGTTTGGCAAAATATCATAATTGACGCTGTATATTGTAAGCAAAGGATCATCCGGTAAACTTGTTAGACAATGGTAAGTTAAAGATAACATTTAACCGTCTACGTAACAGTAAAACGTATAAGTTAACATTTTAGGTGTAAAAGAACGAATACCTATATTAAGAAGTCTCGTTACTCCATTAGAATATGTTGTGACCTCAAGCGGCAGTTAAACTCACCTAATCACTTGGTAATATTGATATACCCTGTGCTACAAAGAATATTATTTTAAATATTTGAAATATTTTTCATAAGTTCGATTTAGTACATTTGCTCTACTTTTTAAAGCATTTTTTGAAGGGCTTTTGAGATTCAGAAACAGCCAGAAAATCTACGTCGATTTTGCTTTTTCACTTTTACTACTAAATGGATCACAACACACCTTTAAAAGTAGCTAGACTTTGGCGTACAATTTGATTTACATCTTAGAAAGATTTTTAGATTTGATAGACAAAGAAAACATGGTGACTTACTTTATAAAGTATCAGCTCGACATCCCTAACTTTTCAATCCTTAACTGTTACATTTTGTTCTATTTCCTCATGATTTATCATTAAACCGTTACATAGGTATCAACATTAATTAATAATTTGTTATACTTTTATACTAACAATTAAAGAATATGACAAATAAATAAAACGAAATGAAAATTTAACATTTGCTGTTATTTTCTTCTGTTTATTAATATTCATTACCTACCAACTCGAAACGCTCTACCGGATTGAATAGACGACAAAAAGCGATCACAAAAACCCAACCCCGCCGGTATCTCGAATCAAAATAAATAAATTGATTCAATCAAAGTTTTGACGATCAAATCCAAATGTAATTAACTGAGCAATAACTCATCGCAGAACGCCTTTCATAAGTACACTCTCGCGTTCTTCAAAAAAACATTTGTCGAACTAATTCAACAGGTCATTACGCCTCCCACGCGTTAGGTACATTCAAATACCAATATTAAAGCCGTCCCGTCGTCAAAAACATCTCTATATATAATAAAGATTCATATTTAACAATTAATCTTCGGAACCCACAGGGCGTTATAATCGCTTACTCATTTTGCCAAAGCGATAGAGACTACAAAAAGTTTGAAGGTAATTTTAACAAATTAGGCGACAAAGTCGCCACATTTCTCGGCCCAAAAACTGTATTTAGGTTCTGTGGGTTCGATATTAATGATTGGAGGGCGGTACTTCGGTCGATATTTTTTTCTCATGTTTTAGTCCCAGTGAGAAAATATCGATAAAGGGAACATATAATGGCATGAAATATGTTCTTTAAAAAAAATTGAGCTGTTTTCCATGTAATAACAATGTCACATTCCTTTCTTATTGCGGATGTGGGAAAGAGAAAACGAATTAGGAATAGATTAAAACATCACCGCGGGTCTTCATTATCAACGTGTGAGTCCAATTGCCTTGAAAAAATCCAACCAATTTATAGTCATATTATGTAAGATATAGTGCATGTGTCGATACTGTTAGTATTTCATTTTCATTCATTTTTAAATATAAATAATTATAGTAATCCGTTAAGTTTGAATTAATCAAAGCTATGTTGAAGAGTTTAAATTTTCGACAAACTATAAATAGGTACATGTATGAAGCAATATCGTATGTATCCAAAAAATTTATTTTCAATACTCTTTTCAATTGTATCTAATCAATATGGTAGTTTTCCACTAAAAATAGTGCTAAATACAAATAGATATTCCAAGTTACTATTAATAAGGGTTTGTATTAGGCATTATATGCTTGGAACGTTCAGTCCAATTAACATCTGAGGGTTTTTTAATAGAAAAGTGTGGGGCAACTTTTTATATACTATTTAATAAATTCATCACTTTATAGGTTAATTGGTTACGACTTCGTTGTGCTGGAATTTATTAATTATTTATAATAAGTATATTAATGTTCCATTTTATATTCGTAACTGAACATAATTAAATGTATGCATTTATTAACAGAAGATTTTAATTTCTTAAATTATGAAATTCTACTAGGTACATTCATTATCATCATCATCATTATCAGCCCATAATCGTCCACTGTTAGATATACGTCTCTCGAATATCACGTCACCGAGCTCGATCTCCAGATCTTCGTATCCAACCACTGCCAGCCACTTTTTGTATACCGTCACCCCATCAATCTGTATTACATTTCTTCATATGGATTGAGGGAAAAAAGAGCCATGAATTTATTCCCATTTTTTTAAATTTTATTTGTAAGGCTATATAAAATGAAAAAATAGACCACTTTTTTAAATTTCATACACGAGTATATGGGACTATGTAAAATGAAAAAAACAGACCACTCACATTCGGATCGTCCGTTTCGGTACATCATAATAGCAATATCCTGTCCATTGATTGTCAAAAATTAGGAATTTCGGCAATTACGTCTCACCTCCCACGTGAACAAGTAAAAAATCTCACACCGGGCGCACCAAATTTTCAAAAAAGATCCGACATCGCTTACTTCGTCTGTGGTATATGTTGTGAGAGGTAGCGATTGCGCTAAGAATCTTTATAATACATACATAATTTAAAATTTAATTTCATAACGAAAATAGATCCAAATAAATAATAGTGTAGTTGATATTATATTCATAGTAAATTATTAGAAATCACGTAACAGAAATAAAATTGTTTTTTTAATGTAATGTAATAATATTTTTAACAAGGAATCAATCTAACGTTTAAATTAGCCTACTGACGACTTAATAAACAGTTATAAAATTACTAAAACAATGATATCAGTATAAAAGAAACTCGGTCATTTAAGTAATGTTACTGTCAAGTCAATTATTTGTTAAGTTCATATTTTCGTTACGAACACAACACGTATTTTATTTTTTAAATATTTAATATCTCAAATCTTAACACTGGAATCGCGCTTACAAAACGATTTTTTGTATTATTTTCCCTTTTCTTACCTTTGTGCGAGCTAGCGCCGGCACGAAAGGACGGCTAAAAGGTGTTCCAACGTACCTCTTCATGCGCTTTCAATTCACGAAGTCAATTCATCTCGCCCTTATTCTCTAAACAGTAAGGTTGAATATTACTTGGGAACCGGGTCTCAATGTGACAGAAGTTGTATAATGGTGTCCGTTACATATTTATTTTGTGTTGTTTCATTCTTGTCTTGACATGAATAAATTAATGTGTTAGACGCGGAAATTTCGCGCTATCTCGGTGGTCGGTTTGTTTTGGGCGGGGGCTTCGATTTTTCTCAGGATAAGGATATGGGGCGTGTACTTTACCTTTTTCACGAGATAATGACATAACATTCTTTGAGTTAACAATGTAGGTGCAGTTAACAATATCTATTGTTAAAGTTGGTATAACATTGTTATTTCTCTGGAGAATTTTTTTTTATTATTATATAATTTTTTTTTTATTAATTACTTTTTTAAGTAGACAACAATTTTAGGAGTACAAAACAATAAGTCGATTTATTGAAAGAGAATTTATTTTAAGGATAAAGATAAAAAAGACGTACTCAGTCCTTGGTGCTCTCTGCCTATCCAAACAATTCCAAATCCTCGTACTTGTACAGTGGTAACTATGAGACCATTCCGAACTTTTTAGGTCAATAACTGAAAAAATATACAATTTTGAATAATGAACGTACACATATGAAAAAAGTAATGGCGTACATACGTATGTATGAAAATGTACGTTACATTGAGATAACTTGAGGTAACGGTGGGTGGGCTTCACCAGATCGTAACCACGGAGCTTGCGACGTCGGAAAGTCTCAATGGAACTTTATTGGTACTAATTCCGTTAATAAAGGAGGGTCTTGTGAATGAAGAGCTAGGAACAAAAGAGCAACGGTGCTGCAGATAGAGCTGGCGCCAGAAGAATTGCGCTACAATAGACTTGTAATTGGTTAGAAATTATTAGAAAGTTAAGCCCAAAAAATGTATTACATTATATCATGTGGAGGTTGTAGAAAGTTGTCATAATAATTTTACATAAAATACGTGACTTCAATGTAATCCCCGAAGCGGTAGGCGGAGTGTAATGCACTCCTATGTTTTACTGGTTACATTAACGTCTCACATTGGAATAGGTGCTGAGTTTATAGACATACACAGGGCACAGATCCATATTCCAAGCCGCTACTAGAAATTTCTACTAGAAAATCTATATTAGAAAAATCCACTAATACCCTATCCGGAATTTTAACCGTGGACCTATCGATCAGTAGTCGCGCTTGCAACCACTGGACCAACGAGGCAGTTACTGACGAATTTAACTCAATATTATTATAACCAATCATATTACTTGTAAATAACATCAATGATAGTGACAGCTTAGATTTTAGTTTCCCATTTCGTTTAGGCACCCATGAATGTGAGTTCCGGTTCATTTAGAATTTAGATATGTAATTTCTGCCAGTATTGTTCGACCAGTGTCTCAAGTGGCCTTAATAATATTCAGTGCAAGGGTAAAATGTATAAAGTTAATGTTGGTGTTGACACTTATAATATTATCGAATATATGTAACGTATACGCTGAGATTTTTACAAGATTATATTTAAATAAAGAACTGATAATCCAATTTATTGGGAACTCCGCCTCCAATAATCGAATTTAGAAAACTTACAATAACCGTCATGTCAACTAAATACTACTTAACAACGTAGGTAGTTATTGGTTACGAAAAATGCAAGCCTAATCCTCATTAACGTCAGTCGATTTTCATTCGCTCTACAGCAATGCTATTGAGGTGACACCAACAGAATTTGCCCTTAACTTTAAATGGACAATTTTATTAACGAGTACCCAGTTGGCTGTCACTTAGGCGCATAGCAGAAACGCGTTGCAAAAGAACATTTAAATATTTTTTCTCTCTGCCATGATATTTATCTGATCAAAGATTAAACACCTGACAAACGCACCTTACGGCGGCCGACGATGAAGGATTTTCGCATTCAAGTAATTATTGAACTTAAATGCCATTCAAACAATTTAAATGCCATTAATTCATTTCCTGAGAGATCGATCGCAGTGTGTACTTATCCTAATGACGCTTTGTATGGCCGTTAAATATGTGGCTGATGACGAAATAAATCGTTCAGGTATTATTAATGTAATGTTATGTTAGAAAAAAGCAACAGAAGTAAGAGATAGGCTCAATGAGATGGAATGCAAAGACCGCCTATTCCACGAGAGTTAAACGTAACTGGTGAACCGTGGGAGTGTAATACACTCCTTTGCCTTATATACGCACAGACGACGTTGTTATGTAGATATTTAATAATTTTCTTAATTAATCTATTCAATACTGATACAAATTAGAAAAACACCGAATTATCAAAATTTATTCGTGACCGTAACTCGTACCAAGTGTGAACTTTGGATATTTTATAATATACCTATTTAAGTCACATAACGACGTGGTCTGTTAATTGAAAACATTCATTATCTTCCGAATCGTATGTCGCCAATGATACGGGCGAAATGAAATCGAACGAGTTTCTGATATTGGGTGTTGAAAAATTCTGTAGTCCGATTCGACGACACGATATACCGTGAATCGAAATTACATGTAGGTAGGTACGAGTATGTTTTTCAGAGCGAATATGAAAGAGAGAAGAATGACGTCATGCCAGGTTCCTCATTAGGTAATAAGCACTGAAAGCATTTATATATGATTTTTGTTAATAATATTACATAAGTTATATTATTATGTACATCTTTTAGTATCTCTTATACGTGTATGTATACACAGTAAATAAATAAATATAAGGTGGAAAAATTTATCGTGATAACATGCGAACTGCAGTATTTTACATTATGACAAGTTTTTACATTATGACAAGTTATTTTAAATAAATCTGTATAAAACGACTATTTATTTCTTTAGAATTAAATTATCAACCAACTTATGATTGGAATACACGAAAGAATTACAATTCTTTCGTATATTCCTTACAAGGAATATTGGAAATATTGATAGCAGCCCTATTAATAAAAGTGTTTTAATCAAGTATTAATGGCTACTGTCATCGTGGATACCATATTTAAGGGTTCGACCAAACATGCTATTTAGGGTTGCCAATACCAAGAGATATTATAATATCTCATAACCACACTAGAGCATATTTTTTTTTGCCGAATATGGGAGATTTTTAAAGCAGTTTTTTGTTTCTAGACATTAATTATTCATGGAAAGAGCAAAGTGGGAGCTACTACCGTTGTTATGAACACGTATTATCTGATTTCTATGTAGGTACGGTAATTATTCTTCTCAAACTTTGCTTCGCTCTTAATTAATTATTCTTTAACTAGAAGATATTGTTTATTATATATGTATACATATGTACAAACTAAATATACTTTTGTTCTAAATTATATATACAATAAAAGTGACTGTGCCTGACTTATAGTGACAAGAAAATGAAAACTAAATAAACATTTGAATTTCAGAATCCCTAATATTCGGGAAATCTGATAACAAGATAACTGGCAACACTCTCTGCAAACAAACAAAAACGCAGATAAATGATATACGTACGCGCTGTTTTAATTGACTGTTAAAACCCGGGATCCAGTATAATTAATTGCTCTCTTTTCTTATTGATATAAAATCGATATTAAATGTTAATTAATACTGGATTCCTTAATATTTACCACCTTAAAATTGCAACTGGCCGTTTAATTATTAAATAGTACATGCAAACCTTAAAGATTAATATACGCCTTGTCTTTTTCTTAATGATTATAGATTACTAGACCTATTTTAATAGGGTTTTCACAAAAGTGAAACATAAGTCTCATAATGTATCTAACTTTGTAAGGATATATTTAAGTGACTAAATCTCGAGCTGAACACTAACAAAGCTTATTTCCATCACATTATTGTACCACTACTTTATCTATCGTACCTACAATAAGTACTTAGTACGAGGAATATCAATATAATATGTTTCTCAATTTTGATGATCTATTGAACGAACGAAAACGAACTACTGAAGCGTTCGTAAATCGTAGCTCAGAGGCGGTTACGTATTGTAAAAGATTTGTAATACATATTAAGGGACGCCCCACGTGGTCAGCTTTTAAATGGATGATCGCTGACCAAGTACCGTGCTACAGAAGGTGCATTAAAAACTATCCTGGTTGCTATCATCATAAACATTATGATTACTTACTTCCGTTCACTGCTGGACATAGGCCTCTCTAGCACGCCACTGAGTTCAATCTTCAGCTCTTCGCATTCAAACTCTGCTAGCCACCTCGCGTATTACG
>DWME01009582.1:0-10815 GCA_018244795.1 Parelbella ahira ahira | reverse complement strand
TAACCCTCTCAATATGAGAGGAGACCCATATTCCAACAGTGGAATGACTATGGGTCGATTATTATTATTATTATATAGTACCTTGCCATCAGTTTCTGCACCAAACTATCCTATCCTTCAACCTGGAAGTTGTAAAGGGCTCGACAGATGCCATTGAAAAGTTAGCTCTTTTAAGTACAACTGCTACTACCATTATTATATTTTGATCCTGATGGTACAGTCGTCAAAACGATCTATGTTTCGGTCGAAAGATGTGTTAGCAACCCCACACATATACATTAGAAGCGACCATCTCAGTCCATAACAGTAACCATGTCTTAATAACGAACATAAGTTAGAATAAATTCTAACTAGTACTGACTGCACTATAACTAACTAAATGACTGATACTGGCCTTATTGCAGTCCTGTTACCAATTGATATTAATTAATTAATCGTCCTATTAACAAGTTATCATCTTATTAACGGCACCAACAGTCCTATTCCTACAGTCTTATTCCAAGTAACGACCACTTGTTACTGAATCGTCCTACATAATCGAAACAATTTTTATTATACAACTTTATAAGTGTAATTTTCCTTACATTTCAAAAAAGGTGAAAAATAATTTAAGATTTGAAATCGCGTGTAACTACTAATAAAAAAAAAAATATAACCACAATAAAATTATATATAATGCTTGTGAGAAATTTGTAAAATGAATTGCAAAATATATCGTAAAATTTCCAAGATAATTTATTTACACAATCAGTTAAACTAATATTACAATTAGTATACACACATACATAAAATCCAATATCTTTTTTATTTGTATCATATTGCTGTTAAAAATGTTATACACACACAGTATAATACAAATTATCCAAAGAAAAATTAAGAAAAAATTTACCGCCTCGGTGCATCCACCAGCCGGCGCCGTACACCCGAGCGGACATCTCTACTCTAACACTTGCACAACAAATGTAAATATACCCAACACTGCACAACAACGACACACCATTGACAACTTATATGCACACGGACACCCGACCGAGCCGCCGAGCGCTTGATAAACACAAAAACGCAAGCAAACAAAATATATATACCTATATAAATATACGAATTTTATTTGGTCCGCCGAAGAAAAGGTCAACGAGTCGCGGCTCACACTTGTACGTACATATAATATAACAGACGCGGTGGCTTCGTAACGAGCACTGAAGTAAATTTAATGTCGCCTCAAGTCTCCAGTGCACGTATCCACTGCGGATGTTTGTTTAACACCGAGGTCACACACGTAACGAACTTCGGGTCCATCATACCTCCTTACCTTTGGGTCATCGTAATCAAGCATGCAAAAGCATTTAAGTTGTAGCAAACGAAACGTTCTCGTCCAATGAGCACCCGGTCACGATTTTTTATCGCACAATCGCATTTACACCGCGATGTATTCCCGCGTCGCGACGAACCGATCTCGTAAAGAAACCACTGCACTTTGTCACGTTTAATTCTATACGACATTTTGCGGATGATAGAACTATTGCGATGTTGTGACTTCTGAACCGAAACAAATTTAAAATATGGCGTTTTTGAAAAATGTCAGCCCTTTAATTAAATTAATTAACGCAGCGAGCGTTTTCAAAGCAGACGACAGTCCACGGACGTACGCGCACGCGTCGAGCGTCATAATGATAAATGTCCTTCCATTTATAATAGCAATAGTTTGCAAATGTAATTGTAACGCAACATTCTGACGCTGGCGCCGGCAGACGCCCCCGACACACTCGTGTAGATAGCACAAAAAGTACCTAGCTCTCGCCACTGCCAAGGTTTTTTTATTTCGCGCCACCGGCACGCAAATGGGCGTGTAAAACTGTGAAACGTCATAATCACATGGCGTCCAACCGCGTAACTAACTACATACATGTTATTCTGGTGGGTTCTATATGAATTCTAATCATACGTTGGAATCTATGCTAATCGGTTTCCGGCTTACAAATATGAACTAGCTACATATGTTACATATAAAAATCGTCCTTGTGAAGGCCACGGACATCGGAAAATATAAGAAGGCGCAATTTCGAACACAATCTATTTAAACATAAAGATAACGTCAGTGGCTTACTGCGTTATTCATATTAATAGCACAAATGAGTATTAAATTTAATTATTAAACTGATATGTAGCAACTGAAGCGCCGCTTTGTCAACGCCGCGCGTCGCTACGGTCGAGGGACTCCTGTCTCATGCCAATAATTTAGCGTGCCTCCTCCACTATTAAGATTTGAAATAAACTTTAGTAAATAAACATTACACGAACCGAAACATACATTAAAGCTTGTTGTTTAATTGAAACAACCGAATTCAAAACGTGTTTGTCCACTTCAAATATTACATAATCTCGCTGAGTGGCGATGTTGATTCGGAATACATATTTTCAAGACGTCAAGGAAAGTCTAGGTAGTAGTTTCTTTTGAAAGCTCTTTCGTGCCAATTGGGTCACAGCCCAATCGTCTGACTGCTTGTCAAAGAGGAGCACCTACAGTAGAGAAAATAGTAATTACCTATTTATAAAAAAACCCGAACTATTTCCGTCATACAACGAATTAATATTGTTGTTAATTGACAATTTTAAAGAGAACAATCTAGTATGTTATATTGATATATAGGTATACTATTGACATCTTGACCACAGTATATATCGAAAGAGATTAAATATTTTTATATGTCTATTTAGTTTAGCATAAAAGCGTAACAAACGTAACGTTGAATAGGTGGTGAGCCTTTTGCCATACACCAGGCACAAATCCAGACTCCGAGACCCTACTAGAAATTCTAAGTTAGAAAAATCCAATAGTACCCAGCCCGGGATTTAAACCCAGAACCTTCCGATCGAGAGTCGCACTCGCAACCACCACTCGACCGACGAGGCAACCGTAGTATAAAATGTTGACATTAAATGTCAACATTTCAATGTAATTTAATGAATAAGTCTTTACGCATTAACCTTTAATCGCAATGTACGCTCAATAATATCATGCACGGTTTTAGAAACACAAAATATGAAACAAAAAGATCATCGCGGAGTCAGACTCGCGATCAATGAAATATAAACGGACAACAAGAATAGAACGACGAAGAACATCAACAACAGTAACTATAAGTCAAAACTGTATACGTAAAGAAACTTACTTACTTCTAAGTACCCCATATATGTACATACCATAAAATTTCATTTTCCTTTTACACAAACAACCAATGGAGTAATTTATAAAGTAGACATGTATAAAAACACTCTCGGAACAGAAGAGTTCACCACCACTCGGTAACAATGGTCGTTATTAGTAGGTGAAAGCAATACGTATACATGTCTTGAACCTATTATCACGTACATATGTACACACACGAACCGAACTGAACAAGCCACTAGCAGATCGCCGGCAAAAAAATAATGGCTCGCTAGCAAGTGCAAAAGCTGCCAATTTAGCGTCACAGAAATAAACGATCAGTCTGTATTTTACCACAAACACAAAGCGGCTTGAAAAGCTCGGCACTACTGGCTGTATTGATCTGGTGTGTTCTGTGAGGTAAGTGTTAACAATGGTCCGTTGGCTGGTCGGTGGTACTTACAAAACACGTGTACACCGTTCTCACGTAACACCTTATCAATGCGTTCGCCGGCCGCACACTCACACTTCTTATACTCATTACGGGTGGATGAAAGCAGACACGGAGCAGACAACACACAATGACCGGACCAACATCTGGGTTAATTGAAGACAACAGCGGCCATCGCCGCCGGCCGTCGGCGAGATCCGATCGCGGAGCGGTTCGGAATTAATATAGCAATGAACTAATCGTGCCGAGATATGCCCACTCTGAAGGGTCTTTGCCCAACACGCTACTGGTCGAGGAGTTTATTAGTTCAACTGTTATCGATTTTTATACGGTCTTGTTGAACGTCCAGTGTGGTAGGTACTACGTGAATTTTTCTATTCGTGTGTCATGTTAAGTGAGACTTAAACAAAACTATTAATTGTTTTGTTGTTAATGAGAACGGGGTAACTGTATCGCTTTTAATAGTAGGTACCGATGAAGGTATTTGGACGCCTAAAGTGAAACTGAACATGCGAAAAACACAACAGATGACATAAAATACATTCGCTTATGAACGGCTGCAGGGAAATAAAGCTTAACGTTATTATGTAGAATCATAAAAAACTTTCATATCCATTAGTTAATCCGTTATCGATTTAGTAGACTCGGAAGTTTGGTACGAAATTAAAAGACTGCATGTATCCCGGGGAAGTCGAACGACCGAAGCGGGTTGTATTACTTAAGTATCTGCACTGCGACACGATTTCGACATTGATTTCGCAGACGTCTGGAAGTAGGCTTCCCGGTGTTCATACAGATGTCTGGAAGGAAATCCGGATTTATTTGTGTTCAAGAAAACCTTCACGTGCTTTAATGCGGCTCCGCACGTTACAATCGTTACCTAATCGTAAAGTCGGATTTACAAAAGGTTTGGACATAAGGAAAAATGTTCACATGTTAATGAGCGACGTCAGCGCGCCCATCACATAAGGAAACAAACAATTTTTAGGTACACCAATACGCGTCATCAAACTCTCTCAATTTTTTTGAAGAATCACGAATCATCGAAAGAACACAATACAATTTTGTTATCTGTACGCGTTCGGCCGAAGTAAAAGCAATGTGCATGAAAGGAAAGTCGAACGGGCGGCGGGCACGCTTTAACATTATCGACGGGCAGAAACAATTCTAATGCAAACGGTCACCCGACGAACAATACGCCTTAAACACAATAAGCTAACGTAATGTGAGGTAAACGGTATACCGCTTCCTGGCCGCCCGACACCCGACGAATACTAAACGCAGCCTGGAATATTTGAATAGGACGAGGCCCTATCTATTCGCAATTGTAAATTTTAGATTTTACGATACGATATGTAGCTACTACGAGCGTTTACATAATGTGATTTATATGGGATGCGTCGACGTGTCAAATATATATTGATACATAAATACATATTATATATCTCTGCAATATAGGCTTATAAGATATATACATATATATTTATTTAGAGAAAGTTCTAAAAAATTGTATTCGCATTGATCTCGAGTTGGCTAGCGAAAATGTACAACTTTTCATTCCTAGAGCTCAACATTAAATTGAAGCATAAAGTTAACAATTCGAATCATTTTGATACGTACCTACATACCTAAACTGCAAGTTTCCTTGCCAGTGGAAAAATTTTGTATTTTAAATATAAGTTTTAATTTTTCATCGCGTAATCGGAGCTTACGTAAAACACCTATAAAACGAATGAAACCCCGCATAGCGCTTATTAAACTGAGATTAGTATGAGACATGTGGACACTATCGCTTTTGATATATTGGTTGATGGATTTTATTAAAAGCTTACTAACGGTATTTGGTCTTGATTGCATTTCTGTACGACATGTATATATACGAGTATTAAGATATTTTCATATTTTACAAAATCAATATAAAATCGTCACGCCAGGTGGCTTAGTCAAGAGAGCAGTGTCAAAAATATCCTCACAAATGCAAGATGCTTAATCTTCCTTCATCACTCACTTCATACAATTTTACAAGAATTTCAAATTGATGAAAAAGGGAGAGTACCATTTGATCCCGACTCGACTTGTGATTGATGAATTTAAAAAAAAAGTGAATGGTTTCGCCGGAAGGTTTTACACGTGCGTTGGGCGTTTGATAAATCTGTATATATATTTCTAAGAATATCTAAAAGCAATAATTGTAAGCAGCTGTAACAACATTACCGAACGAAATGTGTGTCGCTTCTAATTCATTTTTGACACCCACAGCCGACCGAACCGGAGCAAAGTTCAACGACACGACAGGCCGTCGCTCATTCTAAATCACTGTTACATCGCTAGTTAATGTGTCAAAAACAATGGTGGGTGACGGGTGGGGCGATGACGTCATCTAGTTAAAAGGTTGATTAAGATTATTGGCAATGACGAATAATTTCTTCTATGACCATTTGTTTGCAGTTAATTGTCTAGGCGCGTGGGCCGTGTAATTCGTTATACTATTGATAATGACGGGACAGCAGGAAGGCAGTGCGGCCAACGGTTCCGGGAAGCGGCCGCAGACGAGACGCAGACGGGTGCGGTGACGTCACAGAGCTATCGGCCAATTGGGGCAGCGGGTCTTGTCACTCTCCGTCCCGTTCATGCCACTCGCTTGACTCTCTCGTGTCATAATTGGATACTTATTTCCTTGAGCGCGGGCGTTACTGAATCTATATTAAATTATACATTTATTAAGCTTCAATAACGGTCATAAAATAAAACAGAAAGCGAATACTGAACCGAATAGAATATACTACAGTATATCTCCGAAGAGAGCGTATAATGCAGAAGAAACACGTCAGCCCTCTTATGATAGAGATATTTGATACATATGTTCTCTGCCCAATCTATGAGGGTCCTAGTGTGTGATATAATAATAAAATTAATAAAACCCAGCACACAGTGAGTGCAAAACACCAACTAAACCTAGCGCCGTCCATTCACCCATAAAGAGACAGCGGACGATCTGTTTGTTCCTCGTGCAAAAAAGAAATAAATCTCCATCATTTTACAGTTCAATGTTCTAATATAAAAAAGGTCGGTAAATTGAGTGACAACTCGAAACAGAAAGTTCGTATTGGTCTAATTGGTGGTCTTATTATTCTAAGTCTTTGTCCTATTTATAAGAGACCCGAATAAAGCGGTTTAATCAAATAAAAAAATGTATATGTATAGGAACAAACATTTAGCGTGCACCCGGTTGTAATATTTGTTAAGATCATTTAACTTTTATGATGTCTGGTATTATTCTATAAGCGCCAATTATAATTTAATGTTCTTTTTACGGCTTATTACAATAAAAATACAATTATAGTATTGTACGTGAAAAATTTTAGTTCCATACACACATATGTACATGCATATATACATAATTTCATGCGAAGTCCCTTACGGTGTAAGCAGGGGGCACCGATTGCCAAATAACCCTATCTTTACACACTTACCATGCTACTTCCACATTAATCAGTATTTTCATAGATGCGCCGGTTTCCGAGACTTCTAACTCTACAAATTTCAACCTTTCTATTCTAACTCCTTATTGTTTACATAACTAGAAATACACTCACTTTGCAAATACATTCATGTACCGTTTATATTTAATTTATTAGTTTCTAAAATAACTGATGTAATTACGTTCATTTCTAAAAATAACAAGAACTACATTATGTATAATTATTATACTTTAAAAATGGACCTTTATTACTTTCATGTAAAATACTTCATATTATCCTAATTCGATCCTACTTAATGGCGGTTAGCAATACCAAACTTAGGTTAGATATTCATTTGGTGGTTTTTTGTTTCGACAATATTCCGCATTGCGGTTTATACTGATTGATCAACAGACGAACCGACAGGAAGACCTAACGTAAGCCTAGCCAAGCCTACATAGCGAAATTACTGGCTTTTGAAACTTACCCAGAGCTCTATATTCCAACCGACGAAACATGTACAAAATTTTCAAACTACTAAAACCGCTATGAAAATATGTTGTACGTAGTTTCGAACTTTCTGGAATGGTAATCGAATTGAGAAATATAAGAATCACTCGCTATTGATAGCGCAGTGATTAATTTAAACGAACAGCGAACAGTAAATCCATTGTTGCATATATATTATGCAATAAAAATAATATTTAAAAACCGAATTTTTAAATTATACTAATGATTGGTATCATTTGACATCAATATCATTATCAACATCGATCTTTTATCGATCCACTGTTCGACACCGATCTCCTTTCAGAAAGAGAGGGGCTAACGCTATACAAGCTTATAATATGATTTACATTCAGGTACAATTATATTGCTTAATATAAGTTAAATAATAATACAACGTAACATAATGCGTGTAATCCCCAAAGAGGTAGACAGAGGAATGTAGTGCGTTCTCAAATTTCACCAGTCACGTTTATGTTCCACTATGAAATATGGGGTGAGCCTATTGCCATACATCGGACACGAATTCAGACTCCAAACAACTATTAGCAAATTCGAGTTATAAAAAGCCAACAGTTTTCGACCCGGGGATCGAACCCAGGCCCTTTCTATCAGTAGTCACTTTATAAACACTCGACCAACGAGGCAGTGAAATAATAAGGCAATTAAACAAATTTCAATGTCTTTATGCGTCAGATTATTTATGAACACGCTGAGTACAGAGCGAATAAAAAACGACAAGGAGGAATTCGAAAGAATTCGAGAAAAAAAAGACGGCGTCGCACCTTAAGAAGGAACGGCGTGAGTAGCGTCGGCATAACAGTCGCATGTAGCCCGCTGGCCTTGAGAACGGAGGGAAAAAAAATTTAAAAGGCTGTGACCATAGAGCTGTAGCGTGCCATTGAATCACCAAGGTCGCGGTGTCAACGTACAGAGTAGGACGCCACCTGTCTCCGGTGCCGCTGTCGGTATTAATTATTGTGCGTGTATATTACTGGCAGGAAAATCAAGAATCTGTTCAAATTGGACAATAACTGATAACGGTTACTGAATACTTATAATAGAACATAGAAGACATACATAATACGGGATACCGGATAAGATTGGCGATGTTTGGGATAATACGAAAAAAGTTAAGAGTCAGTGAATGGAGTTAGTGGTTTCGTATTTCGATGTGGCTCGTTAACCAAAGTATTCTTGGTATGCGATATATTTACGTTGGACCAAGATGACGTGGTCACACGCCCCCACCGTTCACAAATATTTGTCAGACACACGGAGATCAAACAGAGAGAAGATAAAAGTTATGATACGACCATTGCTATATGTTATAATATCGTCACGGCAGATTCCTCACGGAATAGACAGAGAGCACCGCGTGAAAAGTATCTCTATCCTATCACCTGATATGCTTCTTCTTGATCCATCTCTCTTTGTACTCACATGCTGGTTTCGGAGACTCTTAACCTCCCCACCAACTATCTATTTGTTATGGCCATTGAAATATAACCAGCCTGAATTCTTCTAATGCAGTAAATTTTTGACGCATTTTTTGAGTAGGGACTAGCTAATTACGTTTAATTTATTTATAAGGACCATGATCTTACATCTCCACATTATTTTTGAAAACTTAACAACATATACTTATACATACCTGTATGATTAAATAACATAAATTACTTATAAGAACCAGTTTAGAGGCTTTCAGAGACCGTCAGACCATCAATGTAATCTTTCGTTATGTTGAATTTATCAACATCAAAAACAATTTCTATTTAATTTCAATTTATTCATATTAATTCACATTCAGCTTACGACAATATAATTTATGGAAGAAGGTATATAATATTTATATAAATAAAATGATAGAGATCTGTCTATCTCTGTAAATATACTGGATAGGTGTTGATCAATTATTTTTCTGTTTTACTTCTTAGACTTTTGTTCCTTATCTTGAAAAAGTCATTTACGAGATCATCGTTTAGAGTAAAGTTACTAAAATTAAAAAAAAAACACAAAATTTATTACAATTTGTTACAAAGATTTTTTACTTCAACATATTTTACGTTTTCTTCTCTGTACATAAAATACATTGTTGAATATTATAAACAATGCAGACCAAGTCGCGGGCAACAGCTAGTAAGTAATGAATACAGTACATTTTCAATTTTAAGTCGTTAAACGCGGCTGTATAGCATAGTAAATACACTTCATACATTTCAGGTTTATTTAGTGAAAGTGAGTATAGTCGGAGCGGTTAGTGTTGATCTCTTTATGTGTGGAAGATGCTTTACGACTCCGCAGGAATTCCTCGATGAAAGCGAGACGATACACGTATAAAATTCCCAAGATTTCGATATATAGGAATCACGAATGACGCATGAACTTTATTGGCTTTCCGGGAAGCTGTTATTCTTTTGCGTCATGCGCATTTTCGATCTTCCATGAAACTTTGGTACTTTTGACAAAGATATCGTGCAGTTTTGGACATTGTTTATAGGTATAGGCAGTGCCAACACGCGCTTGACTGTATATCTTAAATCAAATTCATCACAGTTATCATGTGCCATACCGAATATCTTATCATACATTCAATTTCTATTTGCGTGAAACAGCTGAATATAAATTTCACTCTTCGCACATTACAAATAGAACAACTGAGAAAAAAGCCAACACGTACAAACTAGCGAGTACATTCGAGTGCACAAGCAAATGCATTAGATAAGTAATACTAATAATAATAATAATAACACCGTGTTCTGTTCGCGAGCGCCGCTAACTTAGTCATCGTCGGCGACGTGAGTCGTGAACAACATGTGATTTACATTATATATGTACACACACATCCAAGTAGGCGTAGCGAGCGAAATGTATCCATCCGTTTCCAGAAATGGCAACGGTCCGCGTGTTCCAGAAGTCTCTTTGTTAGACACGGCCATCGACCCGCGACGCCCGTGTCCCGATGAGCTTACATGAACGCGCAGCTTATCTCGCCGTCCCGCTGACGGTCAGCGAGATAAGTGGCGGCATATCAGCGGGTCTACCAAAATGTGACAGCTTTTGTCACGGCACACCTCAAGTGAAGTCCATTTCCTTGGAGCCTATTAATGGAATGCAGAAAAAAATTTATTTTTTATTGACATTAACTAAAATTTTGTATAAAAATCGACCCATTAGTCATTCCACTGTTGGAATATGGGTCTCCTCTCATATTGAAAGGGTTAAGGCCATAGTCTGCCACGCTGGCCAAG